>JAMPIV010005573.1:170000-235000 GCA_024509875.1 Oreohelix idahoensis | reverse complement strand
TAAAACAAGCATTGTTAGTCAGATATGAGAAGGATGCTGAATTTTACTGAAAGAAATTTAGAACTACTAAGCTGCTGTCTGGAGAAACATACCACCAGTTCTCTCAAGACTAGAAACCTACTTGGAGAAATGGACTGCTCTGGGGAAAACCCAAGACCTAAAAGAAATGGTCATGATGGAGCAGTTAAGAGAGTCCATGGCTCCAGACTTGAGAAAATTTCTCATGGAACAAGGTGCAGAGAGGTTGGGGGAGATTCTCAATGTTGCTGAGAGATATCAGGCAGCCCAGAAAAAAAGTAGCTGGTATTAGGAAGAAACAAGGAGATATTAATAGAACCCCACAAGACCAAGATGATTATGATCCTAGGGATCAACCACATAGATTTAAACAAACTTATGACAGGCCTAGATATGAACAAAGAGACAGAAACCCTCAGGTACAGGACAAAAGATTCTACCGCCAAAGTGATAAGTGGTGCAAAATTTGTCGTATGGGCAACCACAATACAATTGAATGTGGTAGGAAAGTTCCCCCATATCACGCTGCATGCATGATAACAGTGGACAAGGGAAGGAAGAAACTGACAGATAGTCAGATAGATCTCCATCATCCCCCCATCTGTGAAGAAGTAGTATGTAATGGTACGAAAGTCAAGTGCCTTTACGATTCAGGATTGGAATATGACTCAGTTGTGAGTGCAACCCTGGTGCACCCTGACCAGTATACCACAGGCAAAGTGGAGATACAAGGGGCAATAAAGGGAACAGCCACCATGACACTTCCCGTAGCCAAGATAAATGTCAAAACTAGGTATGTGGAAGGAGTTATTAGTGCAGCAATGTCTGATGAACTTTACCCGCTGGTGTTAGGAAGGAAATATGTCTTCTTGGGTGAACCTAGAAAACCTGTGATCATGGCAACGCTCCAGACCAGGTCAAGCCCTAGAAAGGAGGAGGGAACACCACTTAATATTCATCCTAACCAGGGGAGAAAGGCCCAGGAAAAAGATAAATCAATGAAACCTTGCTTTGGCAAATTGCCACATAGCCATAACCCCCCTAAGAAAGGACAATTTTATTTGAAGGATGGATTGCTTTACAGGAAAGCTGGAGCAAAACCAAAAGGATATGGACAGTTAGTACTGCCATGGAGATATAGGAAACAGGTTATGGCACAAGCACACGTTGTACCAGACGGTGGACATCAGAAGATTGGCACCACCTGTCAAAGGACATCTGTAAGATATTATTGGCCAAAGGTAGCTGAGGACATTGCTCAGTATATACATTCTTGTGACCAATGTAGCAAGGTAGATCCCACACGTTGGGAAACTCATCAGGTCCTAGAAAAGCATTGTGGCAAAAATAGGCCTGAAAATGAATATAATAAGGTAGACAACGTGAATAGGCATGCACCTTCTCACACCCAGTCTTCTAGAAAGCCAGTGACTATGGCAACTCTTCGGATGGTACCGAGAGTAAATAAAAATACAGACCAGTCCCATCCGACACAATGTAGATCGGAATTCTTGGAACTGGCTAAAAATAGCAATGAGGTTAATGGGCCAGCCTTGAAAATGAAACTGAGGGATTTCCCTAGAAAGGTTGGGAGCGGGCATTTGGGCAATTGGAAAAATGATCAGCTCGCTTCACAATACGGCTATTAAGTAGCATTATGAAGGGCACCGGCGACAGTTGGCCGACCCTATACAGTCCATTGGAAGTATTGTACGGACATTGGATTGAGATCACACATATTATAGCAAATGCTAAAGGGAGAATTGATTCATGGTGCAGGAAACTCATTTCCCCATATGATTTCACCAGTGATGTTAGGCTGAGAAAACAGCTGGTGAATATGGACTCTACCTGAATGGCAAATTAAACAGTCAGACATGAATATTAGTAAAGGGTTTTTCCAAATTCCAATCAAGCCTGAGCTCAGACCATTGTTGGCTGTGATTACCTCGGAGGGCACTATGAATTCATATGTTGCTTTTTGGATTGAGAATACTCCGAGTGTTTTATCCAGGCTGATGAGGAAATTACTGGATCCCCTACATAATTCTGCTATCACCAATATTATAGATTTCCTCCTCATAAATATTGCAACCTTGAGGAACATCTAAAACCTCTGGACATGTCATTGGACAGACTCAGAGAAGGGTAATGGTGAATATTGATTGATAATCAGCATGTGACAGGCAGTAGCACCTGCAGCTGTTTATTAACACAACCTGCAATAGATACTTGGATTGCAGAGGTCTGAGTCAGATTTCTTGAGTAGGCACGCACCTGCAAGAATCCAGGATAACACTAAGGCAGAGTAGAGTCAATTTGAACGTGATTGTAATACGGACATGAAAGCTGCACTAGTGGTTCACACTTTTCTAACGGGGGAGATATGTAGTGAATTTGAATCTGTATGACAACACGCTCAAAATTTCCCCGCTCAAAAACTAGCTATAATATTTGAATCTTAAAAATAAATCTATTATTTGAAGCAGTCTAATAACCCAGTTAAATTTACCGCCCAAAATTTACCTAGTGTATTTGAATTTGTCTAGGAACCTAGTAAAAATGTACCGCCCAACCAAAATTACCTAAGAGCATAGTACAAATTTAACAACCAATCATAGTGCTTCTTTTTTTTTTTTTTGGTAAGGATAAAGAACCCTTTTTGACTTGGTGACAATACCTATTTTGTGTTTTTGACCGAACGAAGATATTTTATTTCTTAACAACTAAAGATAATTAAACTGGAAGAAATATCCCGATTTATAGCGCTGATATTGCTTAACACATAAGCATAAATATTCCCTCATAATAAAATTTTATTGACTTAGAAAAAGTGATTTTAGTGATATTTTCATATCAGGGTAATGCCAAAATTAATTACTTAAAAATTACCCAGATTGAAATGCAAAGGAATAACAAAAGGAAAACCATATATAACGATAGAGAGCAATTGGTCGTTTAATTATCACTTTCGATAGTTAAAATCGGTCCAATAATAGCTGTAATATAAAATATTAAAAATTAGTCAGATTATACAAACAAGCTCAGAATCGCATAAGTCACTAGTCTCAAATATAAATTTTTGACTGTGTTTCCGATTGGGCAGGGGTAGTTCTATAAATAGCAACAAAGTAGTACGATCTGGGCCATTCGATTAAAAAATCTGCACCGAGCTGACAGAAACTAAAAGACGGAACGACCAAGTCTTTGCCTTCTGATCTGAGAGCAGCTCTAGATCCCTTTGATGGCCAGTTCAGCTTGTGTGTGTATATATATTTGCCTGAGGGTTATATCACGAAATTACCTCGTGGCTGCATTCACTAGAGAGGAAGTTTGTGGGAGATGAGAGTTCCTTATATATCTGGAGCCAGACCCCATCTTCTCAGTCAGGAGCTATAAAGTTTGTGGTCCTGACTTGTGTATATGAGAATCAGCAGCAACATTCTAAGATAAGTCCTTTATAAAGGCCAGTGTCAGTTTATCCAATCATTCACCCAAGAGTAATCAAACTAGGATTACAACCCTTTTTAGGATGAATAGATAAGACCATCAAAATAATAAAGAGAACTTACAGCATAGTAATAGCGGAAGTTATCACTCATATGAACAGAAACTGTATGTGTAGTTATTCCAGTGAAAACTCTACAAAATGGAAAGATGTTTCCAATAAATTTATTGTAATTTGTAAATATCAGTTTCTTGCTTTTGAGTATTCCTGACCTGAAAAGATTGAGGTTCAGGACAATTAAATTGTATATAAAATTTCATACAGTCTTGTTTAATAATTTATTAAATTTAAGTTCTGTTTGGAATTAATAACTATTATATTAATTAAATTACCCTAGACGTAGCCAACTAAAGCAAAACAGTTAATTATTTATCATAGTGGGATCACAAGAGGTAGCAGTTAGGGACTCAGAGTACTACATCATCATATTCTCTGAGAACTTACATAGCTTGACCCCACCTTGATGTCTATACACCCTTGCTCTTTTCAGAGAAGGGGGTATTATTTATAAGACCAGTCTCTTATCTGGCACTATCCTGGTATCCTCTGATACACCTATTTGTCTAGGATATCCCATATTTTAGTAACATCAAAACCTCTTATGACATAGTGGTGTCCTGTCCGGGATTTTTCCATCATACCCTGGGGCTCTTACTGTAGAGAATAATAGATCAAATAAAAATAAAATACATTAATCAACTTGTGGTGAATTGGATGAGCTGTCATTGGCTATAGTTAAGTAAGTTAGTTTGTATTTGCAAATTGATACTATAAGTGTTAATAATTTGTGTATGAGTGGAAGAGAATGGCAGACTTGGCCAAATTTAGATCTGCTACAGTACAGGCGGCAAAGGACTTTGGCCTGAGTGGGGATGCGATGATTCAGTATGTTACTTCTGAATGTGATAAATTTATAGACAGAGAAGATAGGAGGTTAGAAGCAGAGAGAAGATTACAAGCAGATAATGAAGTGAAAAGATTACAATTAGAATCTGATAGGGCAGCTGAAGAGAAAAGATTACAATTAGAGGCTGATACGGAGGCTAGGAAATTAGAGGCTGATAGGGAGGCTAGGAAATTAGAGGCTGATAGGGAAAATGAAGCTAAAAGATTACAGTTAGAGGCTGATAGGGAGACTAGGCAGATGGAGGCTGAAAAAGAGGAAAAACGTTTGCAAAGAGAACATGAGTTAAAACTAAAAGAAATGGAACTTCAAGGACATGTTACAGATAATGGAAGCAGCCCAACTACCTCTGACACTAGTGTAAGTCATGGTGCCTCAAACTCAGCCATGAATTTTCACCTGGATCCCTTTGTAGAGAAAGAAGATGATATTGAATCATTTCTAAATAGATATGAGAGATTAGCTGCTAACTATGGTCTAGAGAAAGAAAAGTGGAGTTTAAAATTATCACAAGGGCTGAGGGGAACTTCTTATGAAGTTTTCTCAAAATTAAGTAGGGAAGATCAAGAAGATTATGACCTCCTAAAACAAGCATTGTTAGTCAGATATGAGAAGGATGCTGAATTTTACTGAAAGAAATTTAGAACTACTAAGCTGCTGTCTGGAGAAACATACCACCAGTTCTCTCAAGACTAGAAACCTACTTGGAAAATGGACTGCTCTGGGGAAAACCCAAGACCTAAAAGAAATGGTCATGATGGAGCAGTTAAGAGAGTCCATGGCTCCAGACTTGAGAAAATTTCTCATGGAACAAGGTGCAGAGAGGTTGGGGGAGATTCTCAATGTTGCTGAGAGATATCAGGCAGCCCAGAAAGAAGTAGCTGGTATTAAGAAGAAACAAGGAGTTAGTAATAGAACCCCACAAGACCAAGATGATTATAATAATATGGATCAACCACATAGATTTAAACAAACTTATGACAGGCCTAGATATGAACAAAGAGACAGAAACCCTCAGGTACAGGACAAAAGATCCTACCGCCAAAGTGATAAGTGGTGCAAAATTTGTCGTATGGTCAACCACAATACAATTGAATGTGGTAGGAAAGTTCCTCCATATCACGCTGCATGCATGATAACAGTGGACAAGGGAAGGAAGAAACTGACAGATAGTCAGATAGATCTCCATCATCCCCCCATCTGTGAAGAAGTAGTATGTAATGGTATGAAAGTCAAGTGCCTTTACGATTCAGGATTGGAATATGACTCAGTTGTGAGTGCAACCCTGGTGCACCCTGACCAGTATACCACAGGCAAAGTGGAGATACAAGGGGCAATAAAGGGAACAGCCACCATGACACTTCCCGTAGCCAAGATAAATGTCAAAACTAGGTATGTGGAAGGAGTTATTAGTGCAGCAATGTCTGATGAACTTAATTACCCGCTGGTGTTAGGAAGGAAATATGTCTTCTTGGGTGAACCTAGAAAACCTGTGATCATGGCAACGCTCCAGACCAGGTCAAGCCCTAGAAAGGAGGAGGGAACACCACTTAATATTCATCCTAACCAGGGGAGAAAGGCCCAGGAAAAAGATAAATCAATGAAACCTTGCTTTGGCAAATTGCCACATAGCCATAACCCCCCTAAGAAAGGACAATTTTATTTGAAGGATGGATTGCTTTACAGGAAAGCTGGAGCAAAACCAAAAGGATATGGACAGTTAGTACTGCCATGGAGATATAGGAAACAGGTTATGGCACAAGCACACGTTGTACCAGACGGTGGACATCAGAAGATTGGCACCACCTGTCAAAGGACATCTGTAAGATATTATTGGCCAAAGGTAGCTGAGGACATTGCTCAGTATATACATTCTTGTGACCAATGTAGCAAGGTAGATCCCACACGTTGGGAAACTCATCAGGTCCTAGAAAAGCATTGTGGCAAAAATAGGCCTGAAAATGAATATAATAAGGTAGACAACGTGAATAGGCATGCACCTTCTCACACCCAGTCTTCTAGAAAGCCAGTGACTATGGCAACTCTTCGGATGGTACCGAGAGTAAATAAAAATACAGACCAGTCCCATCCGACACAATGTAGATCGGAATTCTTGGAACTGGCTAAAAATAGCAATGAGGTTAATGGGCCAGCCTTGAAAATGAAACTGAGGGATTTCCCTAGAAAGGTTGGGAGCGGGCGTTTGGGCAATTGGAAAAATGATCAGCTCGCTTCACAATACGGCTATTAAGTAGCATTATGAAGGGCACCGGCGACAGTTGGCCGACCCTATACAGTCCATTGGAAGTATTGTACGGACATTGGATTGAGATCACACATATTATAGCAAATGCTAAAGGGAGAATTGATTCATGGTGCAGGAAACTCATTTCCCCATATGATTTCACCAGTGATGTTAGGCTGAGAAAACAGCTGGTGAATATGGACTCTACCTGAATGGCAAATTAAACAGTCAGACATGAATATTAGTAAAGGGTTTTTCCAAATTCCAATCAAGCCTGAGCTCAGACCATTGTTGGCTGTGATTACCTCGGAGGGCACTATGAATTCATATGTTGCTTTTTGGATTGAGAATACTCCGAGTGTTTTATCCAGGCTGATGAGGAAATTACTGGATCCCCTACATAATTCTGCTATCACCAATATTATAGATTTCCTCCTCATAAATATTGCAACCTTGAGGAACATCTAAAACCTCTGGACATGTCATTGGACAGACTCAGAGAAGGGTAATGGTGAATATTGATTGATAATCAGCATGTGACAGGCAGTAGCACCTGCAGCTGTTTATTAACACAACCTGCAATAGATACTTGGATTGCAGAGGTCTGAGTCAGATTTCTTGAGTAGGCACGCACCTGCAAGAATCCAGGATAACACTAAGGCAGAGTAGAGTCAATTTGAACGTGATTGTAATACGGACATGAAAGCTGCACTAGTGGTTCACACTTTTCTAACGGGGGAGATATGTAGTGAATTTGAATCTGTATGACAACACGCTCAAAATTTCCCCGCTCAAAAAACTAGCTATAATATTTGAATCTTAAAAATAAATCTATTATTTGAAGCAGTCTAATAACCCAGTTAAATTTACCGCCCAAAATTTACCTAGTGTATTTGAATTTGTCTAGGAACCTAGTAAAAATGTACCGCCCAACCAAAATTACCTAAGAGCATAGTACAAATTTAACAACCAATCAGTGCTTCTTTTTTTTTTTTTTGGTAAGGATAAAGAACCCTTTTTGACTTGGTGACAATACCTATTTTGTGTTTTTGACCGAACGAAGATATTTTATTTCTTAACAACTAAAGATAATTAAACTGGAAGAAATATCCCGATTTATAGCGCTGATATTGCTTAACACATAAGCATAAATATTCCCTCATAATAAAATTTTATTGACTTAGAAAAAGTGATTTTAGTGATATTTTCATATCAGGGTAATGCCAAAATTAATTACTTAAAAATTACCCAGATTGAAATGCAAAGGAATAACAAAAGGAAAACCATATATAACGATAGAGAGCAATTGGTCGTTTAATTATCACTTTCGATAGTTAAAATCGGTCCAATAATAGCTGTAATATAAAATATTAAAAATTAGTCAGATTATACAAACAAGCTCAGAATCGCATAAGTCACTAGTCTCAAATATAAATTTTTGACTGTGTTTCCGATTGGGCAGGGGTAGTTCTATAAATAGCAACAAAGTAGTATGATCTGGGCCATTCGATTAAAAAATCTGCACCGAGCTGACAGAAACTAAAAGACGGAACGACCAAGTCTTTGCCTTCTGATCTGAGAGCAGCTCTAGATCCCTTTGATGGCCAGTTCAGCTTGTGTGTGTATATATATTTGCCTGAGGGTTATATCACGAAATTACCTCGTGGCTGCATTCACTAGAGAGGAAGTTTGTGGGAGATGAGAGTTCCTTATATATCTGGAGCCAGACCCCATCTTCTCAGTCAGGAGCTATAAAGTTTGTGGTCCTGACTTGTGTATATGAGAATCAGCAGCAACATTCTAAGATAAGTCCTTTATAAAGGCCAGTGTCAGTTTATCCAATCATTCACCCAAGAGTAATCAAACTAGGATTACAACCCTTTTTAGGATGAATAGATAAGACCATCAAAATAATAAAGAGAACTTACAGCATAGTAATAGCGGAAGTTATCACTCATATGAACAGAAACTGTATGTGTAGTTATTCCAGTGAAAACTCTACAAAATGGAAAGATGTTTCCAATAAATTTATTGTAATTTGTAAATATCAGTTTCTTGCTTTTGAGTATTCCTGACCTGAAAAGATTGAGGTTCAGGACAATTAAATTGTATATAAAATTTCATACAGTCTTGTTTAATAATTTATTAAATTTAAGTTCTGTTTGGAATTAATAACTATTATATTAATTAAATTACCCTAGACGTAGCCAACTAAAGCAAAACAGTTAATTATTTATCATAGTGGGATCACAAGAGGTAGCAGTTAGGGACTCAGAGTACTACATCATCATATTCTCTGAGAACTTACATAGCTTGACCCCACCTTGATGTCTATACACCCTTGCTCTTTTCAGAGAAGGGGGTATTATTTATAAGACCAGTCTCTTATCTGGCACTATCCTGGTATCCTCTGATACACCTATTTGTCTAGGATATCCCATATTTTAGTAACATCAAAACCTCTTATGACATAGTGGTGTCCTGTCCGGGATTTTTCCATCATACCCTGGGGCTCTTACTGTAGAGAATAATAGATCAAATAAAAATAAAATACATTAATCAACTTGTGGTGAATTGGATGAGCTGTCATTGGCTATAGTTAAGTAAGTTAGTTTGTATTTGCAAATTGATACTATAAGTGTTAATAATTTGTGTATGAGTGGAAGAGAATGGCAGACTTGGCCAAATTTAGATCTGCTACAGTACAGGCGGCAAAGGACTTTGGCCTGAGTGGGGATGCGATGATTCAGTATGTTACTTCTGAATGTGATAAATTTATAGACAGAGAAGATAGGAGGTTAGAAGCAGAGAGAAGATTACAAGCAGATAATGAAGTGAAAAGATTACAATTAGAATCTGATAGGGCAGCTGAAGAGAAAAGATTACAATTAGAGGCTGATACGGAGGCTAGGAAATTAGAGGCTGATAGGGAGGCTAGGAAATTAGAGGCTGATAGGGAAAATGAAGCTAAAAGATTACAGTTAGAGGCTGATAGGGAGACTAGGCAGATGGAGGCTGAAAAAGAGGAAAAACGTTTGCAAAGAGAACATGAGTTAAAACTAAAAGAAATGGAACTTCAAGGACATGTTACAGATAATGGAAGCAGCCCAACTACCTCTGACACTAGTGTAAGTCATGGTGCCTCAAACTCAGCCATGAATTTTCACCTGGATCCCTTTGTAGAGAAAGAAGATGATATTGAATCATTTCTAAATAGATATGAGAGATTAGCTGCTAACTATGGTCTAGAGAAAGAAAAGTGGAGTTTAAAATTATCACAAGGGCTGAGGGGAACTTCTTATGAAGTTTTCTCAAAATTAAGTAGGGAAGATCAAGAAGATTATGACCTCCTAAAACAAGCATTGTTAGTCAGATATGAGAAGGATGCTGAATTTTACTGAAAGAAATTTAGAACTACTAAGGTGCTGTCTGGAGAAACATACCACCAGTTCTCTCAAGACTAGAAACCTACTTGGAGAAATGGACTGCTCTGGGGAAAACCCAAGACCTAAAAGAAATGGTCATGATGGAGCAGTTAAGAGAGTCCATGGCTCCAGACTTGAGAAAACTTCCCATGGAACAAGGGGCAGAGAGGTTGGGGGAGATTCTCAATGTTGCTGAGAGATATCAGGCAGCCCAGTCAGAAGTAGCTGGTATTAAAAAGAAACAACCAATAGTAATAGAACCCCACAAGACCAAGATGATTATAATAATAGGGATCAACCCCATAGATTTAAACAAGACTATTACAGGCCTAGATATGAACAAAGAGACAGAAACCCTCAGGTAAAGGAAAAAAGATCCTACCGCCACAGTGATAAGTGGTGTAAAATTTGTCGTATGGGCAACCACAACACAACTGAATGTGGTAGGAAAGTTCCTCCATATCACGCTGCATGCATGATAACAGTGGACAAGGGAAGGAAGAAACTGACAGATAGTCAGATAGATCTCCATCATCCCCCCATCTGTGAAGAAGTAGTATGTAATGGTATGAAAGTCAAGTGCCTTTACGATTCAGGATTGGAATATGACTCAGTTGTGAGTGCAACCCTGGTGCACCCTGACCAGTATACCACAGGCAAAGTGGAGATACAAGGGGCAATAAAGGGAACAGCCACCATGACACTTCCCGTAGCCAAGATAAATGTCAAAACTAGGTATGTGGAAGGAGTTATTAGTGCAGCAATGTGTGATGAACTTAATTACCCGCTGGTGTTAGGAAGGAAATATGTCTTCTTGGGTGAACCTAGAAAACCTGTGATCATGGCAACGCTCCAGATCAGGTCAAGCCCTAGAAAGGAGGAGGGAACACCACTTAATATTCATCCTAACCAGGGGAGAAAGGCCCAGGAAAAAGATAAATCAATGAAACCTTGCTTTGGCAAATTGCCACATAGCCATAACCCCCCTAAGAAAGGACAATTTTATTTGAAGGATGGATTGCTTTACAGGAAAGCTGGAGCAAAACCAAAAAAAGGATATGGACAGTTAGTACTGCCATGGAGATATAGGAAACAGGTTATGGCACAAGCACACGTTGTACCAGACGGTGGACATCAGAAGATTGGCACCACCTGTCAACGGGCATCTGTAAGATATTACTGGCCAGGCGTAGCTGAGGACATTGCTCAGTCTATAAAAGCCTGTGCCCAGTGTAGCAAGGTAGATCCCACACGTTAGGAAACTCATCAGGTCCTAGAAAAGCGTTGTGGCAAAAATAGGCCTGAAAACAATTATAATAAGGTAGACAACGTGAATAGGCATGCACCTTCTCACACCCAGTCTTCCAGAAAGCCAGTGACTATGGCAACTCTTCGGATGGTACCGAGAGTAAATAAAAATACAGATCAGTCCCATCCGACACAATGTAGATCGGAATTCTTGGAACTGGCTAAAAATAGCAATGAGGTTAATGGGCCAGCCTTGAAAATGAAACTGGGGGATTTCCCTAGAAAGGTTGGGAGCGGGCGTTTGGGCAATTGGGAAAATGACCAGCTCGCTTCACAATACGGCTATTAAGTAGCATTATGATGGGCACCGGCGACAGTTTCAGTCCATTGAAAGTATTGTACGGACATTGGATTGAGATCACACATATTATAGCAAATGCTAAAGGGAGAATTGATTCATGGTGCAGGAAACTCATTTCCCCATATGATTTCACCAGTGACGTTAGGCTGAGAAAACAGCTGGTGAATATGGACTCTACCTGAATGGCAAATTAAACAGTCAGACATGAATATTAGTAAAGGGTTTTTCCAAATTCCAATCAAGCCTGAGCTCAGACTATTGTTGGCTGTGATTACCTCGGAGGGCACTATGAATTCATATGTTGCTTTTTGGATTGAGAATACTCCGAGTGTTTTATCCAGGCTGATGAGGAAATTACTGGATCCCCTACATAATTCTGCTATCACCAATATTATAGATTTCCTCCTCATAAATATTGCAACCTTGAGGAACATCTAAAACCTCTGGACATGTCATTGGACAGACTCAGAGAAGGGTAATGGTGAATATTGATTGATAATCAGCATGTGACAGGCAGTAGCACCTGCAGCTGTTTATTAACACAACCTGCAATAGATACTTGGATTGCAGAGGTCTGAGTCAGATTTCTTGAGTAGGCACGCACCTGCAAGAATCCAGGATAACACTAAGGCAGAGTAGAGTTAATTTGAACGTGATTGTAATACGGACATGAAAGCTGCACTAGTGGTTCACACTTTTCTAACGGGGCAGATATGTAGTGAATTTGAATCTGTATGACAACACGCTCAAAATTTCCCCGCTCAAAAACTAGCTATAATATTTGAATCTTAAAAATAACTATAGTATTTGAAGCAGTCTAAGAACCCAGTTAAATTTATCCACCCCGTTAAATTTACCAAAAATGAAAATTTATATAATATTTGAATTTGTCTAAATAACTAAAGTAATTTAATCTTAGCAATAATAGTTGAAAAAATCTAAGAACCCAGTTAAAATTTACAACCAAAATTTAGTGCTTCTTTTGAATTTGTCTAGGAACCTAGTAAAAATGTACCGCCCAACCAATATTATCTAAGAGCATAGTACAAATTAACAACCAATCATAGTGCTTCTTTTTTTTTTATGGTAAGGATAAAGAACCCTTTTTGACTTGTTGACAATACCTATTTTGTTTTTTTGACCGAACGAAGATATTTTATTTCTTAACAACTAAAGATAATTAAACTGGAAGAGATATCCCGATTTATAGCGCTGATATTGCTTAACACATAAGCATAAAGATTCCCTCATAATAAAATTTTTATTGACTTAGAAAAAGTGATTTTAGTGATATTTTAATATCAGGGTAATGCTTCGTCTGTTTAATTCAAATGTTATCTCAGTGTTAACATACGGCTGTGAGAGTTGGAAAATAACAAAATCATTGGAGAACAAGCTGAATACATTCGAGAACAAATGTCTTAGAAAACTCATGGACATCAGTTGGAAAGAATTCAAGACTAATCGACAAATAAGAGAAGACTCTAGGCAGAAATATGTCTCCGACTATATAAGGAAAAGACGATGGTCATATATCGGTCATGTCCTACGAATGCAAAACAACAGAATACCACTACAGGCGCTCACTTGGGTTCCTGAGGGTAAGAGGAAAAAAGGAAGACCAAAAGAAACAATCAGAAGAACAATAATAAGAGAAGAAAGAACGTTGGGCCTAAATAATGTGCAAGAGCTAAGAGGAGTGGCGTCACAACGAACAACCTGGAGAGCACTGGTTTCTGCCTTATGCGCCGTGTTTGGTGCTTAAAGAATTTATTATTTATTATTATTAATGCCAAAATTAATTACTTAAAAATTACCCAGATTGAAATGCAAAAGAATAACAAAAGGAAAACCACATAGAACGATAGGGAGCAATTGGCCGTTTAATTATCACTTTCGATAGTTAAAATCGGTCCAATAATAGCTGTAATATAAAATATTAAAAATTAGTCAGATTATACAAACAAGCTCAGAATCGCATAAGTCACTAGTCTCAAATATAAATTTTTGACTATGTTTCCGATTGGGCAGGGGTAGTTCTATAAATAGTAACAAAGTAGTACGATCTGGGCCATTCGATTAAAAAATCTGCACCGAGCTGACAGAAACTAAAAGACGGAACGACCAAGTCTTTGCCTTCTGATCTGAGAGCAGCTCTAGATCCCTTTGATGGCCAGTTCAGCTTGTGTGTGTATATATATTTGCCTGAGGGTTATATCACGAAATTACCTTGTGGCTGCATTCACTAGAGAGGAAGTTTGTGGGAGATGAGAGTTCCTTATACTTGTATATCTGGAGCCAGACCCCATCTTCTCAGTCAGGAGCTATAAAGTTTGTGGTCCTGACTTGTGTATATGAGAATCAGCAGCAACATTCTAAGATAAGTCCTTTATAAAAGCCAGTGTCAGTTTATCCACTCATTCACCCAAGAGTATTCAAACTAGGATTACAACCCTTTTTAGGATGAATAGATAATACCATCAAAATAATAAAGAGAACTTACAGCATAGTAATAGCGGAAGTTATCACTCATATGAACAGAAACTGTATGTGTAGTTATACCAGTGAAAACTCTACAAAATGGAAAGATGTTTCCAATAAATTTATTGTAATTAGTAAATATCAGTTTCTTGCTTTTGAGTATTCCTGACCTGAAAAGATTGAGGTTCAGGACAATTAAATTGTATATAAAATTTCATACAGTCTTGTTTAATAATTTATTAAATTTAAGTTCTGTTTGGAATTAATAACTATTATATTAATTAAATTACCCTAGACGTAGCCAACTAAAGCAAAACAGTTAATTATTTATCATAGTGGGATCACAAGAGGTAGCAGTTAGGGACTCAGAGTACTACATCATCATCTTCTCTGAGAATTTACATAGCTTGACCCCACCTTGATGTCTATACACCCTTGCTCTTTTCAGAGAAGGGGGTATTACTTATAAGACCAGTCTCTTATCTGGCACCTGGTATCCTCTGATACACCTATTTGTCTAGGATATCCCATATTTTAGTAACATCAAAACCTCTTATGACAGTTTATTTTCTTTGGTTGAGTGTCCATGTTTTTTTTAAAGTTTTTGCTTGTTTGTTTTTTTTTTTTTTTTTGGGTGGGGAAAAAGGGGGGGGGGGGGCTTAAAGTGCACGCCAGATAGGGGTAGCTGGCACTATACCGAACTCCAGTGACATGCATGGCAGAGTACAGTTTTACTAGTATTTGTCTCATTTTCCGGGCCTCACTAACACATGGCTGAAAGAGTAAAAAGTAATGCGCACCGCAACACACAAGAAAGATGTTAGGTCTTATCTGATCAGTTCAGAATTCCATTTCCTTATTAAAGCATGGCTGTACTGTATCTTCAACATTTTTATCTCTTGCTTTGTTGTACAATCTGTTTTCTATCCATGTTTTATGTCCTTTTATTAAATTTATTATCTCGCTGTAGTTTTCGTGCCGGCTATTGTCAACCTTCCCGTTGTTTTATAGTTTTCATGCCCGCTGATGTCAACCTTCCCGTTGATTTATAGTTTATTTGGCTGCTATTGTCAACCTTCCCGTTGGTTTATGGTTTTCCTGCTATTGTCAACCTTCCTGTTGGTTTATAGTTTCTTGTCCGCTATTGTCAACCTTCCCTTTGTTTTATAGTTTTCATGCCCGCTGATGTCAACCTTCCCGTTGATTTATAGTTTTTTTTGCCTGCTATTGTCAACCTTCCCGTTGGTTTATGGTTTTCCTGCTGTTGTCAACCTTCCTGTTGGTTTATAGTTTTCTAGCCCGTTATTGTCAACATTCCCATTGGTTTTTGGTTTTCTAGCCCGCTATTGTCAACCTTCCCGTTGGTTTATAGTTTTCTTGTGCGCTATTGTCAACCTTCCCGTTGTTTTATAGTTTTCTTGTCCGCTATTGTCAACCTTCCCGTTGTTTTATAGTTTTCATGCCCGCTGATGTCAACCTTCCCATTGATTTATAGTGTTTTTGCCTGCTATTGTCAACCTTCCCGTTGATTATGTTTTTCCTGCTATTGTCAACCTTCCTGTTTATAGTTTTCTAGCCCGCTGTTGTCAACATTCCCGTTGTTTTATATTTTTTTTTTGGCCTGCTATTGTCAACCTTCCCGTTGGTTTATGGTTTTCCTGCTATTGTCAACCTTCTTGTTGGTTTATATATTTCTTGTCCGCGATTGTCAACCTTCCCGTTGTTTTATATTTTTTTTGCCTGCTTTTGTCAACCTTCCCGTTGGTTTATGGTTTTCCTGCTATTGTCAACCTTCTTGTTGGTTTATAGTTTTCTAGCCCGCTATTGTCAACCTTCCAGTTGCTTTATATTTTTTTGCCTGCTATTGTCAACCTTCCCTTTGTTTTATAGTTTTCTTGCCCGCTATTGTCAACCTTTCCGTTGGTTTATGGTTGTCTAGCCCGCTATTGTCAACCTTCCCGTTGGTTTATAGTTTTCTAACCCGCTATTGTCAACTTTCCGTTGGGTGTTTAGTTGTCTAGCCCGCTATTGTCAACCTTCCCGTTGGTTTATAGTTTTCTTGTCCGCTATTGTCAACTTTCCCTTTGTTTTATAGTTTTCTTGCCCGCTATTGTCAACCTTCCCGTTGGTTTATAGTTTTCTTGCCCGCTATATAGTAAACCTTTTTCTTTCATTTATAGTTTTCAGCAAACTCTTTTTGTTACTTTACATGATCGCAACATTTTATTTGTTTGTTATTTATTTCTGTTTTCATACTTTGTTTCTCTCCCCCCCCCCCCCCCCCCCCCCCCCCCGAATCTGCTTATATGTTTCCTCGTGTTTCAGTAAGTTAGCATTATTATAAACAGAAACTAAACAACATTTATATCAGTATCTGATGCACATACGGGTTCCAAATGCTGTCATAATCGGGAATGGAGTTTATGATGAAATCTCTATTTCCGTCCTAAAGCATGCGCAGTACATAGCCTCTGACACCAAAATCCCAGCTCCTGGCCTTCTAGTCGCGGGACCTGGTTATACTAACAGGAGATGGGGCGTAGAGCGAGTCTATGGCGCTCTAAAACCAGAATGCTTCGGTTAGATGAAGCTCGTAAGTCTTGGATGGCAGTTCATCTACGAGAAGGGAAACTCTGATTTCAAACCAAATGCTGCCTTGTAGGTAGACTGCAGACAGTCAAAGGCTAAGGAAAGCAACCCAGAATACAACTGCTTGCTGACATCTGATGTGCCGGGCCGAAAGGAGCAGATATCACAGCTCAACTGTAAACTGCGACACAAAGACGAAGAACATGATCAACTATCCATGCACATGTAAGCAGAAGACGCCGATTACAGCAGATATAAAACTTAGCCGACATAAGACGAGCTTCGAAAGAGAAGTCATGGAATGAATTCAGTTGCACAGAAGATCTCCAACGCAGATATCTCGAATATAATAGACCGGGAAAAAATAGTTTGTGCGTTTAATAAGAGAAGTGGAACTCGGGGAAACACGTGTAGAAAAATAATATTGAAATAATGAGGAAAAGGAAGATAAACTTCTGTTATGTAGCCGAAGTGAGAAGACAGATCGAACTACCAGGTAGAGCTCTTTAGAGAGTTGCTAAGGGGAAATTGAAGTGCCTATCAATCAGAAATCTGGACACATACTGTTAATTGAAATATTTAAGTTGCAGACAGCACAGAGTAGTAGGTTTCTATACTCATCATCATCATCGTCATGACCAGTCAACTTCCTAAAGATCAGAGACTTGCAGTAAACTCATGCCAAACCTGCCTGTCCTGTGACATCCGTTCAAGATGTTTCCGTGTCTTCTTGACCCTTGTCGTGTCTGTCTCCAGCTCTCATCTCCGTTAGTTTTACTGTTTCCCTCTACCTTCTTACCCTGGGAATTCCTGAACAAGGACTGCCTTGTAATGCTATCTGTTGGTTTTCTCGGTGTGTCTGGTTATTGTCAACAGATCCAGATTGGTGATCTTTTCAAAGCATTTCCAGTGATTATTTTCTACCCAGTCACCCATTGATGAGAGTGTCCGATCGAAAGAGTGGTTAGAACGCTGTTCTCTCGCGACAGAGGTGCCTGGTTCGGTTCACGGTATCGACACGCTCCAAGTCTACCCAGCTGTAAATGTGTACATGACTTTGCTCTTGGGTTAGGGAAGGAAACGGCAGCGAAGAAGGCAACTGGTCACCCCACCTCTCGATGCTGGACCCTGTATAGTGAAGTCTAAAACACTTCACTCCCCCATAGTAGTATCTGCTATGGGACTATATATATCTATATATATATATATATATACTGTATATATATATATATATATATATATATATATATATATATATATATATATATATATATATATATATATATATATATATATATATTTGTTTACCCATTTATGGTAGTCTGTAAAGACAACACCTTACTGAAGACCATGATAGAAGGGAGAGTAGAAGGTAAACGTGCTAGGGGAAGACAGCGCTATAAGTGGGAAGATAACATCAAGAGATGGACAGGAAAGAGTCTATCAGAGTGTACCACCAAGACAAGAGACAGAAGACGTTGGAGATCCATTACAGCCAACCTTCGTTGTGGAGATGGCAGCTGATGATGATGATGATAATCTCTTAGTTGTAGTTTTTATTGATCGTCACGCGTTCAACAAACGGTATCTCATTTTGAGTTGCAATGTTAGTGTGACAAAGCTTGTTTTTTTATTTTTTTATTGTTGATAAAATGACAGTTAATTATCTTTATTGTGATGTTTGTTTCATAAGAATTAGTCGGATAGGAGTGAAGTAATAACAACTTAAAAATAAGAACTGACTTTTCAATCATCGTGAATAGTAAAATCGGACATGCCTTGAAGAACAATATAACTTAATAGAGCAGATACTGCAACAGAGCTGATAGTCTACATCAGTGGTTCTCAACGTGGACCATATAGACCCCGAGGAAGCTATGCCATCTTTCCAGGGGGCCAGTTAAGATGGTGAAGTATCTCTTTTCCAGCTAGCAGCGACTTGTAAAGGGGGGGGGGGGAAGGGAGGAGGGTGGGGGCACAGAGGTAAAAGAGGCTCAGAAGGGAGGCCATGAGCAAAAAAAGATTGAGAACCCCAGGTCTACATTACGTCAGAAGTAGAACTTGTAGAACATTTTGCTAATGGCCTCTATATCCAGATTCTAGAGTCGAAGATGTCTCATAAAAATGTTAATAATATTGAATTTCTGCCTAACTTTTTTTCGACATTACATTTTTATCAGCACGGAAAGTGGGGAAAATCCACTGCCATTATAATATGAAGTAAGTTGTTACCAGTATCTTTAAGTGCTATAATGACTAGTACTTCTAACGGAACGTGATATCATTAATACAATGAAAGCAGTACTAAAATAATGAATTCTCATACAGTGTTAGCGAGTGACACGCCATGAGGCAAGTGTCGGCAAAACACACGCACGCACGTCCGCTCGCCCACCTGCGATTTTTTAGTCCTGTCTATGTATCATTTTCCTCCATTAGTTAAAAAACGCCACCTAGATCAACTTTCGGTTTTTTGTCCAAAAGTAGCCTAAAAATAGTCCAAAGTGCCCAAAAACCGCGTACAGTAGCCCAAGTCGCCCTCTAGTAGCCCAAAATTCAAAATCTAGGTGTTTTTAAAGTACCATGTAAATATATATATATATATATATATATATATATATATATATATATATATATATATATATATATATATATATATATATATATATTTTTTTATATATATATATATATATATATATATATTTTTTTTTTTTTCCAAATTCAGGGTAGCAACACTGGTTTGAATATTCCACCTCTCAGTCTGTGAAATCGCAGGAAGCTAATTGTCTAGCTGATATAATAGTTACATATAGGCTACACTTTTTCCCAAAACTATAAATACTGAGAAACATGAAAATAGACTGTGGTTTATAACCAAGACGCCCCTCTGATGCTGACTGGCCACTGTTGATCAGACTCTCTCATTTCGACAACACTGTCTTGAGGCTGTGGTTAAGCAGTCAAAAGGGGGTACGTCGTATAACCATACAATACATTTAAGAATTTTGACATCAATTAAAGTTATTTTCCAAACCCTGTCATAATTACCCCCCTTTGGCTTAGTTATGTCAAAGTTAGCAAAATTGAATCTGTTACAATACATCGACAAAATGTGCCGAAATTAAAAAAAAGACACAGAGAAGACGAACTCCTTTAGCACAGCACCCAAAAGCAAAGCCCTAAAAAGGACTGTAAGCTTTTATTACTAGCGTTGTTCAGTCCTACCATGGACTTCTAGCTGAGCCAATGCTGTCCAGGATTAAGGTTATATAGTGGTGGAAACCATCTTCCATCGGACACAATGCAAGATATAGACATGAGGATTTATGTTAAACATAACATTAATTTTGAATATTCATCACTTTTAAATGTACATTAATTCATTAAGATATTTTGTAAGCTTAACGATCTAGACACACCCCCAGACACAGTGGTACTTCGAAATCTGCGGCTGTTTGAAGCTTCGATTTACAAATCGCTCACAAGAGCGGTCAGTTGTGGCTTCTTCTCAGTTATCTTGTGTTGTGGGTTAAGACTTTTAACTATAAGAGTCAGCCCTCTTGATATCTTCTCAGCTCTATCAGATCTTAAAGTGATTTCGGATAGTAAGGAACTGTATCTGAGACGGGGCTTATATACCTAATCTCAGGTCTAACCCTTTCTTTCTCAAAGGTCCTCGCCGGAGTTCACTTTTACTCTTGCAAACTATCGTGGGATTTTAATGCTGTTGTGCGAATTTACCGACAATATCATAGTTTCCTCGTCAAATACCAAAGATAATGATTTCCCACTGCTATAATTACATGTATTTGTAGCTGCAGTTCAAATCCGAAAAGAGATATCCTGTTAGGGGCATTAGCCATAAAGTTATAGCAGAACTTCTGTTGTGCAATTCATAATTTATCAGAAAGACACTAGTTCACGTGGCAATTCCAGAATTTCAGAGTGTCTTGTCCGTATTATGATAAGTCTAGTGTTTCAAAAGTAGATCGCCACAGCTCCTAGGTAGCCCACCGCTACTGCGAAAACTGAGCGACTTAATTCGTTGACACTTCACATCGTCAAAGCCGATAGGCGGCGTCATATTAAGGGAATAAGAAGCGTATTAAGACAATTTTTCATGTAGCTTGGTGTTTTTAATGCGATAGTGCTCTGCCACATAGCTTAGTCTTGTTGGTTTCAGCTTAGACACTTGACGACGATTAAGGTGTCATCACGTTGTAATATGACATAAAGTGGTGCTTGATACGTGTAAAGGACTACTTGTGTCACAGCGCGATCTTTGGTAGCTGGCTTTATGTTTGTTGCGTTTGGTCTTTGGTTTTGTTTTCTTTGTTCTTGCTTGAAAGTAATCTGTGTCATCGGGTTATGTTTTTTTTCTTTTTTTTTTTTGCTAAAGGTACTCCCATTGCAGGTACAGCCGTAGGGGAATGAAGTGTTAGAGAGTTAACCTATACTAATATTTGGCTTATTTTATGAAGTAGGATGACACTCTAACATGCATTAACGGTTTTTATTTCTGTGGTTCAGAATCGACAGCATGCACTCCGAGCAAACCCATAGGTGACCAGTCTCCCTCAGCAAATGTCGAAGGGTATGAATCCCTGCTAGTTTTACGCTTGATGCCACAGTCTGAGTCGTGTTGATTCTTCGATTGCAGTGTCATTCTCTAACATGTGATCGTTAATTATCCTTATTACCTCTCCCTTATCCATATCCAGTATCCCCGCTATGAGTGCTTTCGAAACTAGTCTGTTAGCTCTCTTATTGCCACGTACTCCTGCATGACCAGAACATCAGATCCACACAAGTTCCTGATGGGTTGAGGCCTCTGTGTAAGTTCTTTATCTATGTCGTAGCCACTCATTTTGGACCATCTGAAGCATGAACAAGGACTCCGACACAACTGCCCCCGGTTATTGTAATCCCAGACAGCCTGCTCAGGGCTGCATTAGTTGTCTATATCTCTCTTCTTATGCTGGAGGTTGTTGGCACGTAAACTTCTCTCTTTTCAGCGACGAATATGCCCCCAGTACTCCCCCATCTTACTCCACTCTTTTCCGTCTGAATATTTTTTCAACTGTAGTCACCTGCCCACTAGTTGCCTCTGCTTATGTCATCAATGATATTCCTCTTTTATTCTCGCATCTTTGATATCAGCTATGTTCCCATGCAGGCCGTGTTGTTTGTCTGTAGTTACGCGCATGTTGGCTTTTGCCTGGGTCATAGCATGTCTGGGTTTTATCAACAGAAGTGGAAGCATGTACCTCATCTTCATGAGGGGGGAATCTCTCGTGCAACTGAAGACTAGACTCAACATATCCCCTCATTTCGAATGCTTTCCAATCGTTCACACTGTATTCTTGATAATGTGAGTATCACAGTCCGTAATCGATTACTAATGTGGCTAGTTTCTGCTCCATACAATTTTAGGGATAGGGAGGTCTACCTTCACTATGGAGTTATTAACTCTTAAAGAACGTAGTCGTTTTTCAATGTTTGATGCAAGGAACTTTCCGTCGCTTTGAGTTCTCGTATAATATTACAATGTAAGGGTCAGTTCCTTCATAGTGTCTTAAAAGTATGGTAGTGCATAGTTGTAAAGAAAAATGAGCGCGGAATAATAGTATATAAACACGGGACAGCATGAAACAAAAAACTTTGTTAAAATTTACCGACCATTTAAAATGGCCTTCCAACATAAGCACCAAGGAAAAACCGGCACCGAAAACAAGCCTTTCGCTCTTTAAGAGTTAAGGGAGCTGCTCATCACATATTCCTTGTTGGGATTGACTTCTGAGCTGGTTTTCGCCCAATTCCGCCAGTAGTGTCTCGTGTATGCTTTTGACCATGTCCTGTCTGTCTAAGCCAGACATGTAAATAAGTATTTTATCTGCGAAAGTTAAGGTTAATCCTGGCCTTGTTGGTTGAATGGTGGTTACTTTTGTTGCACAGGTGTTAAACAACACCGGTGATAGTGGAGAACCCTGGGGTAGTCCTGGGCATACGTTCATTGGTCTGGCTGCGAGGCGCTGCGTTTAAGCAAGGTTGTTTGAATTGATAGTGTTGACTGTTTGACATTCGCAACGTAGTTCCGGGGGAGGGGAGGGGGTTATTTGAGGAGCAACCGAAGAATAGTCACACTACTCCCATAGGCATATGTGAACAGCGAATAACATGAGCGTGTCCATGGAACCTGCAACCTTATCATATGCAACAAATCTTTACAGAAACCAACGCTGCAGGATTAGTGGTTCCATGCTCCACAAGGAGCGATGAAGATGAGATGTTTATGACTGTGTAAACCTGACACTTCGCTTGTTATGTGTTATAAGAATGCATTAGTCACAGTGATCAAAGGAGGCGACTGCCTTGTCACTTGAGAAATGAGAAATGCTGTCAAAGACCACGGCAATCGGCTCAGGTCGTCTGCGGTCCCGGGGCCCATTTAGAATGACAAATGACAGAATTGCGTCGTGTTTCCTCCGTGTCGGCGAATCAAGTGGACTAATCCGTTGATTTTGCTTGGAATTACCGAGGTTTTTGGGGGGTTTTATTAAAAAAACAAAAAATACCAATCTTCGAGTACTCTTGTCAGTTTGTTGTATAAGGTATGTGGCCAGCCACCACCTCTGGTCAGGAGGATCCGTTAATAATTCTTGTTCTTCTATTTCTTCTTCTTTTTCTTCGGTCGCTCTCAAATAACATCATCATCATCTGTTGAAGGTCGGCTGCAATGGATCTCCAACGTCTTTTGTCTCTTGTCTTGATGGTACACTCTGATAGACTCTTTCCTGTCTCTTGCTTTGATGGTACACTCTGATAGACTCTTTCCTAGCCATCTCTTGTCTTGATAGTACACTCTGACAGACTCTTTCCTAGCCATCTCTTATCTTGATGGTACATTCAGATAGACTCTTTCCTAGCCATCTCTTGATGTTATCTTCCCACTTATTGCGTTGTCTTCCTCTTGAACGTTTGCCTTCAACTCTGCCCTCTTATATGGTCTTCAGTAAGGTGTTATGTCTTTTTATATGGCCAAAATGTTTAAGCTGTTTAATTGCATCCTCCTTCTTTCATTCTCTTTTTACTCCTAGATTTTCTTTATTTGTTTTCTTCTTTGTCCATGCTGCCTGACTGCTTCTCTTCTGGAGTCGAAATTGTTGGAGAACATGCTCTCAGGGCTTTGGCCTCCCCACAATGGACACATATCAGTCTGTACGGTTGATTTTTAGAGCCCCACATAAAACTGCCGTGAAATTATTGATTTTTCTGATATGCGCATTTGTGTTGTTGTGTGCCACGGACCCCTTTAATTGTCTGGTGAAGGCTACGGATCTCTTTGATTGTCCGGTGAAGGCTACGGATCTCTTTGATTGTCCGGTGATGGCTACGGATCTCTTTAATTGTCCGGTGATGGCTACGGATCTCTTTGATTGTCCGGTGAAGACTACGGATCTCTTTGATTGTCCGGTGATGGCTACGGATCTCTTTGATTGTCCGGTGATGGCTGCGGATCTCTTTGATTGTCCGGTGATGGCTACGGATCTCTTTGATTGTCCGGTGATGGCTACGGATCTCTTTGATTGTCCGGTGAAGACTACGGATCTCTTTGATTGTCCGGTGATGGCTATGGATCTCTTTGATTGTCCGGTGATGGCTACGGATCTCTTTGATTGTCCGATGAAGGCTACGGATCTCTTTGATTGTCCGGTGATGGCTACGGACCTCTTTGATTGTCCGGTGAAGGCTACGGATCTCTTTGCTTGTCCGGTGATGGCTACGGATCTCTTTGATTGTCCGGTGAAGGCTACGGATCTCTTTGATTGTCCGGTGATGGCTACGGATCTCTTTGGTTGTCCGGTGATGGCTACAGATCTCTTTGATTGTCCGGTGATGGCTACGGATCTCTTTGATTGTACGGTGATGGCTACGGATCTCTGATTGTCCGGTGATGGCTACGGATCTCTTTGATTGTCCGGTGATGGCTACGGATCTCTTTGATTGTCCGGTGATGGCTACGGATCTCTTTGATTGTCCGGTGATGGCTACGGATCTCTTTGATTGTCCGGTGATGGCTACGGATCTCTTTGATTGTCCGGTGATGGCTACGTATCTCTTTGATTGTCCGGTGATGGCTACGGATCTCTTTGATTGTCCGGTGAAGGCTACCGACCTCTTTGATTGTCCGGTGATGGCTACGGATCTCTTTGATTGCCCGGTTATGGCTACGGATCTCTTTGATTGTCCGGTGATGGCTTCGGATCGTCTTAGAACAAAATGTCTTTGATTTGTCCGAATTTTTAAAGGGGTCTCCGTGGATAAGGATACGGATCTATTGTCCGGTTTTTACTTTCGGGGATAGATTTCTTTGATATAATACCTACGGAGTCCGGTGATGGCTACGTTTCTCCCGCCGTGATGGTACGTGGATCTCTTTGATTGTCCGGTGAAGGCTACCGACCTCTTTGATTGTCCGGTGATGGCTACGGATCTCTTTGATTGCCCGGTTATGGCTACGGATCTCTTTGATTGTCCGGTGAAGGATACACACCACGTCTTAGAACAAAATGTACATAGACACATAATTAAACATTTTAAAGTTTAGGTTATGTACATGAACACCCCAGAATCCATTTATTGACACCTCAAGGGGTCCGTGGATAAGGAAACCTGTTTTAAATTATTATCGTGATACATGACTTCGTGATCACGCATGGAAACTTTCCCCAGCTCACAGTAAAAAGGTAGTGCCACAGATACCGCCGTAGTAGTGAATAGTTAGAGACTTCACACTAGGTTCAGCTTTCCTGCCTATCTACAAAGCTGTCAATAGGTATCTGCCTCTGCTCTGATATTACTACCACCATCACTATCATAATCACCGCCATTACAAGTGTTACCACTGCTATCACCATAGTACCACCGCAATTCTACCATAACTACCATCATCGCTACAAATACTACTCCTGCTACTATCACTGCTACCATTACGACCAACACTGTTGCTACCACTTTTGCTTCCTCCTCTTCTACATCATTTTTTATTCTTCTTTTCATACTTATGATTATTATTATTTGATCATCAGCATCATCTTGGTTTTTGTTCGGCTGTTGGAGCAGTTAGGATTCTGTGGTTACAGGCGCAGTCTGTATGCATTCTTCTCTGTCCATTATGGTCTCTTCCCAGTTTTCTAGTTCACATTTTTTTTTTAGATCTCTATCCATTGCTCATTTTTTTGGGGGGGGGGGGGGGGGGGGGGGTGGGTGGCGTTGGGGGGAGTGGAATAGCATCAGATGATCATTTGTCTCTGCTCAATCATCATGTTGGTCTTCCTTGTTCAACCTAATTGTCGGTTATAATTAGGGTATTTAGTGTCAAATTATTTTCAGTTTTGTGTTATATTAAAATACCTATTGTTATTTGCAATTGACTGCTGTGGGTGGTGTCAGTTTATATTAGAATTTGGTATATTGACGTGTCCCGTTGTTTGTGTTACTTGATTGTTTTTCCTTACATTAAAAGTAGTTAGACGTTTCATTATTTTAAATTACTATTTTTTTTAATTGTGTGGCTCTTTTTTTAAATGGTGTGTTAGTTATTTTTTGTTAATTATTAGCGCATTTTGAATATTTCATTTCATTAGTTTTTCTTAAATAGTATTACTATTGTTATTATTACTACTAATATTGTCACTCTTATTGCCTGTGTATGGAGAGGGACGTGGGTATCCTCAACCAGTGTACAGGGGGATCGTGAGCTCCGGGATAGAAGGATTTCAGGCACCCCGAGTCCTGTGTATCGGAGTTGGGAGCATCCATCATCTTGGGTGCCATTTATAATACTCTCCACATTGGAGCATATTTTGGCATAACTCCAGTTTATCTTTTCACAGATGAGGACGGTCCTTATTACTGGCACGTGAAAAGTGGAACAATCCAGAGGGACCCTCCACCTCCTGCTCCCCCCGACGGACCTGTCCTCTGCTCTCCGATTCCACTTTCGCTGGCGCCTGAATCAGTAAGTTTTAACGTATGTTCCAGTTCAGCGTTTCTCAAACTTTTTAGTCTTAGTATCCACATTACACTCTTAAAAAATGTTGAGTACAAGAAAGAGCTTTTGTTTATGTGGGTTATACTGTGACAGAATGAGAGTGGAAAGGGCAAATAACGTCTTAGATTATTATGAAAATAGTTTTTACATGGCGGACCCCCTTAAAGATCCTACCGTACAAAACTGTGTCTATATCACAGGTCGTATTCTAGAGAATAAATATCGTCACTGTGACGTACGTCTAGTTTGACAAGTGAATTCTCCCTGATATGATGGATGATTTAAAGGGACTTTTAGCTTTTCATAACATTAGAACCCCTGAACATTTGTTGTAACTTTTCGTTTGCCAGAACTCATTCCACCGGGACTCATTTAGTAGGCGGCATGAGATCAAAGAGTCAGACTGAGGGATTTTAGGGGAGACTATCGGCGTTATCAAAGACAGTAGTGGTCCCTGATACGAGACGCAGTTGCTTGCCACTATTTTCGCGTCTCGGTGTCAATCGAGGAACCGAGCGAACGGGGGAAAGCGAAACGGGCAGCAGCGAGCGGATACGAAGACCAGGGTGCGGTTTCTTCTCTTGATTTGGCGGTCAGATCCCCAAAAGTTCGTGAGATCAAATAAGTTGTCAAGTTTATCATGTCCCACTCAACTTACATTCCATTTTAGCTAAATAGACCATTAAGACTAGACACGTTATCACTCGCTGGCCAGACCTTTACAGAAGCACTAGCTTTATTGAAATCTTGTTATAGATTGTCCCCTGGATTTTATATATATATATTTGCAGTGTTTTCTATTCTGTGCAGAGCGGTAATATATATTGTGTAAAGTGATCAGTGGTCTAGTTCAGTCATTCTATTTCAATGGAGTTTGTGTTAATTTAAATCTATTAAATTAAACCATCTCAATAGTTCCAGTGGTAAATATAATGATCTATCTATTATATTATTTCAAAAGATAATAGATGCTTAAATTAACTTTTAAAGTCGCGAAGGAATTTATAATTAATAAATTCAGTTAAGTACTAGTTTTATAGATGTGGGTTTTTAACCACTAGAATTCGCGCAGTGTTTATTAAATACATAATTAAATACTCGAGTGTATTATAGGCTTAACGGGAAATTCATCGCGCTTTAGAAGGTTATTTGTTTTCGGTATATTACATGTCTTTTTTTTCTTTCATACAGAGTGATCGTAACCTGTGCGATCCCAGCATTAAGAAAGCAATAAAGAAATCAATCTAAGCAAGGCAAAGCATAAACAGTGTGTAGAGTTCCCCTGACGCAGAACTTGTTGAGACTGTGTAAATTTTTAATCTTTGGGGCGATTCTATGTTTGGAATTCCGCTATCTAACTTATAGCAAAGAAAGCACACCCAAAGACAAATTTAACGCACCATCAAACAACTTAAGTCGTAACGGGAAGAAGAACACTGGCCCAAGCTTTGTTAGTTTACTGACACAGAGAGAGAATTCATAATTTCCTGAACAGTGATGTGACTAGTTTTCTCACTGGACTTAAACCATACCTCACGGATAAAGTGTACCAGCACGCGTAAGAATTTTATTATCAGCGGCATAGTCAAATAGACCACACCATCCTCACCCCGGTATCAGAGACCGTGCCCTCCCATAGAAACTGTTATTAAGAAAAGAGACACCACTACAGATTCATTTTCCAGCGATTACGGGATCCTTTTATGTGCTGACCGCCTACCCGCTAATCTGGGGCTAGAACTTGAACAAACACTCATACATTTAGTTTGAGGTGTAACTGCTGTTGTGTTATTCTATGGAGTGCAAGATTTTTTCACAATCGGTAAGTGAGAGCAAGATGAGTGAAGGCCTTTGCTAGCGCGTGTATGAATGACAGGAAATTAATTCTTTTGTGTGACCATTTTGTTAACTTGCTTACCTGGTAATATATATATCTTTTCTGTATACCCTAAATTGTTCCTTTAAGTGGGATAGTTGATAATTTGTTAACTCTGTTTAAAAACCACCTCCTTTCCATTTGCTTAGTAAAGGGAAGAACAGCTGGGAAGAACAGGTTTTTTTCTATCACCTATACCTAATTTTGTAACACCTCTTTCAGAGTAATTAACTTCACTGTTAGGTTAACGTACCTATGTTCCTGATATTATCTATCTTTGGACTGGGTTTATCTTTGTCTAATAAGCGGGAAGGGCTTAGTCGATACCAATCTTCTTCACCCCTTCCAAACTTGTTATTTGCATTTGTGTACTTATGATAATTTATGTAATATCTGATATTTTTAGTGATTGATGTTTAAAGTGAATAAAATCACATAAACTCATTTAGTTCTGTGTGTTGGATATACCCAAAGCCCAACTTTTCCCCTTATTCGTTTAATATAGTTTGTATCAACGTCGCCTGTGTGTGTGTGAAAAACACCAAATCGGTGTGCGCGCAGATGCGAGTCTGGAAAACTGGCAAATAATTGTTTGACCAGGAGAGCGGAAGAGAAGATTGAGAGAAGCGATTTGTCGTAAATAAGTCTGTCTTTACTCTCCTCCAGCACGCTGTGAAGCAACTATTAAATCTCTACATTTTCTATCACTGAGCTTTCCATCATCATTTTTCACTCTAAACCGGACCACTATTTCTACGACTCTTTTCTCTCAAAATAAATTTACGACAATATTTGGCCGGCTCGCCGGGATAATTTTGAGATACATTTGATGCACACATATTTGTGGGCTGGTTCTGGGATCTTGAGCTACATTTGAGGCAATCGCATAGCCGGGATAAAGATATTTTGAGTCTGATTTAGTTTGGGTCTAACTAGGTAGAGTGTGAATGATTTGTCTTTGTGAATTAGGGAAATAAATAAATAATTACACCCCTAGACAAACGTTCTTTAAGTATTTGGGTTGTCCACACAGCATATTTACAGGTTGTTTTCTCTCCACAGCAGTAGAAAGTACAGATAAACAAATATATTTGCTATTATAATTATCCTCTGGCGGAGATAATTCAATTTCTTTCTTTATAAGAGTTGCTGGGATTGCGTGATTGTTTTACAGTCACAAAGGTTTTTGAAGTTAAAAAGAGTTGAGCTTAGCTAAAGACGGATTGTTCTGATTTTGAAAAATTAAGTTAACAACGTCTCATCTCAATAATTGACTTTAGGGACGGAGTTTGTTGTCAGAGATTAAAAATTTAGGGGAAAATTTTTTTTCTTTTTAATTGTTTTAATATAAATTTTTCTCGACTGTTAGTAAAAGAAGATTCTTTTCCAGTGTAACTTACCATTTAGTGGCATAGTCGCTTGCGTTTAGAGCCTTAATTGCCAGATAATAGCAGCGATAAGTTTGCACAGTACAGGTAGGAGGTAACACAGGTAAATTTATACTTGTGTTTTTTTCTCGTAGCGGTTCAGAGTTCCTCCCTTTTGCGTTGCTTCTTACTAGTTCTCTAGGCATACTTCATCTTATTCTTTAACAATGGCAGAGAGGATAAAGATGAGGTCCATCTTGAGGCTGGAAGCGAAAGAGGCAGGATTAGATGCAGAAGCTGCAAACGCGATTATTAACCAGGAATTGGAAATATATGACGCGGAGCAACAGAGAGCCGAAGCTGAGAGGAAGGCGGAGCAACAGAGAGCCGAAGCTGAGAGGAAGGCGGAGCAACAGAGAGCAGAAGCTGAGAGGAAGGAAGAGAAAGAAAGAACAGAGAGGAGAGAAGCCCAGGAGAGGGCAGATAAGAAAGAAGCGGAAGAACGTCTTTTGGAACAGAAGAAAATTGAAGCAGAGATGGAAACTCGCAGAGAGAGAGAGAGAGACAAGGAAAGACAGCATCAACTGGCGCTTAAGGCTCTAGAGAGTCGGGGCGCCTCTACTTCGACTAACGGAGAGCCGTCTTCGCCCCAGTCTCAATCAATGGACCTCTCCAGTACTCAATCTGCCCAATTAACTGCTATGTCGTTTTCTTTAGAATCTTTTCCTAGCCCTAACGAAAAAATTGACAGCTACCTAGAAAAATTCGAGAGACTCGCGAATCTTTATGGGTTAGAGAGTACCCGCTGGGCGCTCAAACTTTCAACGTCACTGAAAGGCAATGCTTATGACGTGTACACAAAGCTGGGACCGAATCAACATGATTACGACATGTTGAAAAAGGCCTTACTACAGCAGTTTGAGATGACTGCCCGAAAGTTTCTGCAGTTGTTCATAAACAGCCGAAAAGAGAGCACGGAAACATTTCCCCAGTTCTCTTCACGTCTCACGGGTTATCTGACAAAGTGCATTGAATTATCTGACCTACCTCTTTCATATGAGGGACTCCTCGAACTTGTTCTTGTGGAGCAGATAAAATCCACTTTGTCGAATGAAACACGTAGATTTTTGGCGGAACAGGGGGCAGTCAGGCTTGAAGACATACTCAATAAAGCCGAACGCTATAGCAATGCAATGGCCGAACTTCCCAGCACTAAACGTAAACCCACCGATGAGCCATCTCGAAAACAGAATCTAGAGCAGGCATCCTATTCTTCCACTTCCTCTCAACATTATAACCAACGAGATAACAATACCCAGAAACCTCCCCAGGAAAAATCGAAATTCTACAAAACCCGATACCCCCCCCAACAACAATTCTGATCAACCCAACAAGCCTACGTGGCAGCGCGGCCACCAAGGTCAAGGAAAAGGGAAGACCCCTACACCAGGAACGTCTGATCAGGGCAAACAAACCGGTGCAAACCGCATTGGATGTTTGCATACAGCCTCGAAAGGTAGAGTCAATGTCAGTGATTCTCAACCTGAGGGGGACCGACCCTCAACTCGAGGAACTGTAATTTTGAACGGTACCTCTACTACTTGTCTTTTTGACACTGGATTAAGTTTTGATTGTATTGTCGCTAGGCACCTAGTCAAACCCGGTCAGGAGACAGAGGAAACCGTCAAACTTAGTGGAGTTTTCAGGAGTGATGCACCCAGGACGCTTCCTATCGCACTGGTAGAAATACACTCTGACTTTGTCAGAGGAGTTATTAAAGCGGCCATAATGGATGATCCGATCTACCCAGTTATCCTGGGATGTAGATATGTGTTCATTGGGAGACCTAAGGAGCCGATTGTGGCAGCGGTAACCACAAGAGGGCAAGCCAAGAAGGAGAGGGAGCCTGCGCCAAACTTGTTGCCGAATGAACTGAAGGAGGCGCAACAAAAGGACCCTACTCTGGCGCCCTGCTTTAAAAAACTGCCCATGGCTAAGGACCCCAGACACAACGGAGACATTTTTTCTAAGGATGGTGTATTGTATCGTAGAACGGGCAACCCGGACACGGGGAATAACCAGCTCCTAGTACCGACGCAGTACAGAAACCAGATCTTAGAAATGGGGCACTCTCTTCCCTTTAGCGGACACATGGGACAAAACGCCACTATTCAGCGAATAAAAAAACCACTATTGGTGGCCAGGAATGAACTCTGACATTGTCAGGTATGTGAAATCCTGCGCCCAGTGCCAACGGGTAGCACCCAAGCACTTGACACCCCCAGTACCTATGGGGCAAATGCCAATAGTAGGGACTCCATTTGAACGGGTTGCTGTCGACATTATTGGTCCTCTGGAAAAGACCAAAAGAAGGAACAGGTTCATCCTGACCTTAGTTGACACTTGCACTATGTGGGCCGAAGCCGTACCGCTACCATGCACTAATTCCAAGCATGTCGCAGAAGCCCTTGTGCAAATTTTTACACGGTTGGGATTCCCTCAACAAGTTTTGACGGACAATGGATCCCAATTCCGTAGCCTGTTAATGGAGGAGATCTTTAAGATCTTGAGGGCCAAACATATCCACACAAGTCCCTACCATCCGGCCGGAAATGGGCTCGTGGAACGTTTTAACGGTACCCTCACCATGATGTTACGTAAGCTGGGTCAGGAGAAACCGGAAGACTGGGACCAATATATATTGGCTGCCTTATTCGCCTACCGAGAGGTACCCCAAGCGTCTACGGGTTTTGCGCCAGCTACACTTTTATTTGGCAGACCTATAAAGGGGCCACTAGAAGCCTTACTTCGGTCCCTGACAGACCAGAAGGCTGACGAGACAGTCGTCTCTGCAAGCAAGTATGTATCTGAGCTTAAGGAAAGGCTAAAGCTAGGATGGGATCTAGCTACTACCAACCTTAAGAAAGCCCGTGCTAAAATTACTAAAAGATACAACAAAGCTGCAAAAGAGAGAGAACTACAACCAGGGGAGAAAGTCCTATTGCTACTTCCAATCGGAAGCAATAAACTTCGCATCGGATGGCAAGGACCGTTTACCGTCCTTAAAAAGATCTCACGTACCAACTACAAGATCTCCATCAAAGGAAAGGAGAAGGTCTTCCACATAAATCTGCTAAAGAAATATTTGGAAAGACCGGTGCCATCCTCCGAGCATCTCCTGGCTGTCGCCATAGCAACGGAAGACGAGGAAGATGATGATGGTTGCATGGAGTATCCATTGCAACCCACAGAATCCTTTAAAGATGTCAAGTTCGGCGACAATCTCTCACCAGAACAACAAACAGAAACTAGGGCTCTACTAAAACAGTACAGGGCAGTCTTAACGGATGTACCTGGTCGAACAAATCTCATTGAATTTGATATGAAATTAACAAACGAGACCCCTGTTCAAACCAGAGTTTACCCCATCCCGTATGCTAAAGCTGATGCACTTCGCGGAGAAATAGACAAGCTGCATCAGGCAGGAATTATCAGTGAGTCTACATCTCCTTACAGCTCGAGTGTAGTGCTGTTGCAGAAGCCCAATAAGGAAGTTCGGCTGTGCATTGATTACAGGTTGCTAAACGCGGTAACGGAATTCCAGCCCGAACCTCTCCAAACTGTTTCTGAGTTGTTCACCAAGCTCAGCAAAGCAAAGATCTTCTCCAAGATTTACCTCAGCAAAGGTTATTATCAAATACCAGTCAAGGAGGAAATTAAACCTTTGTTAGCTTTCAGCACTAGTGAAGGACATTACACATTTAACGTGATGCCGTTCGGTTTGCATAACGCACCAGGAGTGTTCACCAGGATGATGAGGAAGCTTCTACAACCTTTGCAAAGTCCCCATATCCATAATTTCATGGATGACATCTTAATTCCATCGGAAACCTATGAAGAACATATTGCTACGGTTGCTATGCTCCTCAGGAGACTACAGGAAACGGGTCTTACAGCCAGACCTAGCAAATGTCTCATCGGGTTTGAACAGTTAGACTTCCTGGGGCACACTATTTCTCACGGATGCAGTTGGCCTATCAAGAAGAACGTGGAGAAAATAATGGCAGCAAAAAGACCCCGAACGAAGAAAGACGTACGTTCCTTCATATCGCTATGTGCATACTATCAGAAGTACATCCAGAACTTCAACGGACTGACGGCACCGCTAACTGACCTCACAAAGAAAGGTTGTCCTGATAAGGTCATATGGGATCAAAAGTGCGAACACGCGTATAGCACTTTGAAAGGACAGTTGTCTGCATACCCCATCTTGAGGTTGCCTGACCTCAAGAAACCTTTTGTACTGAGAGTCGACGCGTCAGGTCAGGGCATCGGGTCAACACTGCTTCAAGCCGAGGACAGCGACCTGAACATGCTATTTCCAGTTGCCTATGGCAGTCGGAAATTAAATAAAGCGGAACGGAACTACAGCGTAGTTGAAAGGGAATGTCTTGCTCTGATTGACGGTATCAGACGCCATCATGAGTTTCTTTATGGTACATCTTTCACGGTGCAAACAGACCACGCTCCGTTAGCATTTCTTGGTGCCAATAAAGAATTTAACGCTAGGATCATGCGTTGGGCCCTCCTTTTAAGCGTTATTCTTTCAAAGTGGAATATATTCCGGGAAGACAGAATGTCAGGGCTGATTTCCTGAGTAGAAACTGGTCTACAGAGGAAGAAGAGCAAACTGAAGATACCACTCATCCTAAAATCACCAATCAGGTCACCTCCATTGTCAAAAAAATGAAACATGAAAAATGGTTTCATGTCTAAAAGTGGGGACGATTGTGACGTACGTCTAGTTTGACAAGTGAATTCTCCCTGATATGATGGATGATTTAAAGGGACTTTTAGCTTTTCATAACATTAGAACCCCTGAACATTTGTTGTAACTTTTCGTTTGCCAGAACTCATTCCACCGGGACTCATTTAGTAGGCGGCACGAGATCAAAGAGTCAGACTGAGGGATTTTAGGGGAGACTATCGGCGTTATCAAAGACAGTAGTGGTCCCTGATACGAGACGCAGTTGCTTGCCGCTATTTTCGCGTCTCGGTGTCAATCGAGGAACCGAGCGAACGGGGGAAAGCGAAACGGGCAGCAGCGAGCGGATACGAAGACCAGGGTGCGGTTTCTTCTCTTGATTTGGCGGTCAGATCCCCAAAAGTTCGTGAGATCAAATAAGTTGTCAAGTTTATCATGTCCCACTCAACTTACATTCCATTTTAGCTAAATAGACCATTAAGACTAGACACGTTATCACTCGCTGGCCAGACCTTTACAGAAGCACTAGCTTTATTGAAATCTTGTTATAGATTGTCCCCTGGATTTTATATATATATTTGCAGTGTTTTCTATTCTGTGCAAAGCGGTAATATATATTGTGTAAAGTGATCAGTGGTCTAGTTCAGTCATTCTATTTCAATGGAGTTTGTGTTAATTTAAATCTATTAAATTAAACCATCTCAATAGTTCCAGTGGTAAATATAATGATCTATCTATTATATTATTTCAAAAGATAATAGATGCTTAAATTAACTTTTAAAGTCGCGAAGGAATTTATAATTAATAAATTCAGTTAAGTACTAGTTTTATAGATGTGGGTTTTTAACCACTAGAATTCGCGCAGTGTTTATTAAATACATAATTAAATACTCGAGTGTATTATAGGCTTAACGGGAAATTCATCGCGCTTTAGAAGGTTATTTGTTTTCGGTATATTACATGTCTTTTTTTTTTTTTTCATACAGAGTGATCGTAACCTGTGCGATCCCAGCATTAAGAAAGCAATAAAGAAATCAATCTAAGCAAGGCAAAGCATAAACAGTGTGTAGAGTTCCCCTGACGCAGAACTTGTTGAGACTGTGTAAATTTTTAATCTTTGAGGCGATTCTATGTTTGGAATTCCGCTATCTAACTTATAGCAAAGAAAGCACACCCAAAGACAAATTTAACGCACCATCAAACAACTTAAGTCGTAACGGGAAGAAGAACACTGGCCCGAGCTTTGTTAGTTTACTGACACAGAGAGATAATTCATAATTTCCTGAACAGTGATGTGACTAGTTTTCTCACTGGACTTAAACCATACCTCACGGATAAAATGTACCAGCACGCGTAAGAATTTTATTATCAGCGGCATAGTCAAATAGACCACACCATCCTCACCCCGGTATCAGAGACCGTGCCCTCCCATAGAAACTGTTATTAAGAAAAGAGACACCACTACAGATTCATTTTCCAGCGATTACGGGATCCTTTTATGTGCTGACCGCCTAACCGCTAATCTGGGGCTAGAACTTGAACAAACACTCATACATTTAGTTTGAGGTGTAACTGCTGTTGTGTTATTCTATGGAGTGCAAGATTTTTTCACAATCGGTAAGTGAGAGCAAGATGAGTGAAGGCCTTTGCTAGCGCGTGTATGAATGACAGGAAATTAATTCTTTTGTGTGACCATTTTGTTAACTTGCTTACCTGGTAATATATATATCTTTTCTGTATACCCTAAATTGTTCCTTTAAGTGGGATAGTTGATAATTTGTTAACTCTGTTTAAAACCACCTCCTTTCCATTTGCTTAGTAAAGGGAAGAACAGCTGGGAAGAACAGGTTTTTTTTCTATCACCTATACCTAATTTTGTAACACCTCTTTCAGAGTAATTAACTTCACTGTTAGGTTAACGTACCTATGTTCCTGATATTATCTATCTTTGGACTGGGTTTATCTTTGTCTAATAAGCGGGAAGGGCTTAGTCGATACCAATCTTCTTCACCCCTTCCAAACTTGTTATTTGCATTTGTGTACTTATGATAATTTATGTAATATCTGATATTTTTAGTGATTGATGTTTAAAGTGAATAAAATCACATAAACTCATTTAGTTCTGTGTGTGTTGGATATACCCAAAGCCCAACTTTTCCCCTTATTCGTTTAATATAGTTTGTATCAACGTCGCCTGTGTGTGTGAAAAACACCAAATCGGTGTGCGCGCAGATGCGAGTCTGGAAAACTGGCAAATAATTGTTTGACCAGGAGAGCGGAAGAGAAGATTGAGAGAAGCGATTTGTCGTAAATAAGTCTGTCTTTACTCTCCTCCAGCACGCTGTGAAGCAACTATTAAATCTCTACATTTTCTATCACTGAGCTTTCCATCATCATTTTTCACTCTAAACCGGACCACTATTTCTACGACTCTTTTCTCTCAAAATAAATTTACGACAGTCACTACATACCAACAGATTATCTCACGGTCTCTTGATGTAGTCTGGGTGCATGACGAAAGTCGTTACTGGTGTCTCCTTAACAGTCACATCTGATGCCACAATTTGAGAACCGCTGCTTTAGTCATCTAATGTCTTCTGTGTCTTTTACTAATTTCCCTGGTGACAAAAGCATATATAGGCAATGCGTAATCGTCACGCACATAAGACTTAAAAACTGAATTCTACTCTGTTCATCGGAGAATACAATCATCACAATTATTCCGTATATAAGCCATCATCTTAAAATCACGCATCTAAGACAGAAACTTATTCGTTTGCGATGGAGAAAATAAATGATCGTATCAAGCAGGTTGGATTAAGCTCGTGACTTTATTGCCATTCCAGTGAGGTATTTTCTTCAAAAAAAAAAGATAAGAGTTATCTCTACGAAAGGGTAAGGGAGAGCTCTTTAACACCGGCGAAAAATAACACGGTAAACCATTGCAAATTCCACAGCCTGTCGTCGAATGCTGTTATGTTTATATATAGCATGTGGAATATTTAATTTTCATATATAAAATTATATGTTGCCTTTATGGCAACTTATGTTGCAGAATGAAAGAAAGAAGAAGATATTTCATTGACATGCCCCCCGAAATGTACGCAACAGTACAAGCCTTACAAATTAATGTGAAGTTAAAGTCAATCCAGTACAAATATCACATTTCAAAAAAATAATTTATTTTTTTACATAATTAAAAATTCAGACGGTTCAGCTATCAAAATGAATGCACTTGTCAATCAGTTTCCCATTATATATGTGCGTTATTCGCAGAAAGGTAAGATAATAGACAGTTGAAAGAAATGTTTTTTCGATAAACAAACCGTAGAAAAATACAATATTTATTCCAAAAAGGAACCAGAAATGATGGATGAGCCATGAAAAGATAGACTAATGGTACGAGATGGGTTAATAAAGTATAATTAGAGACCAAAAAATGCATAGCCAGCGACAGCAAGTGTATAGGATTCTCCAATGTACTCCCTGAAATTATGCCACGCCACCTATACAAATCTGTGGGGAGGTAATTTCAGGAAAATTGCCCATTGGTAGGAGGAAACACAGGGGGGGGGGGGGGGGGGGGGGGGGGGGGGGGGGGGAGATGTCATATTGCAATGATCCGTGAGAAAAGGTCATGCCTTTTTTCACCTGCATGAGAAGGAACCATATTCTTGTTTCCACGTACATGATGAGAAACCCTGTACTTATAACCGTGCAAATGGGGAAAAAGGGAAACTCCTATTTCAGTGTTTCCCAAACATACAATAACCGAGTACCCCCTTTGAGAGTTTAGTCTTTCCCGCATACCCCTCTCATTTATTAAATTTTAATAAATTGTTTTCCGCAGTTTAAACAGAAGTATGATAGCGTACAATAAAATAAACATGTATGCTTCGCCCCCCTTTAACCCCTCTCTCGTTACCCTTGCGATAAGCAGTTCCACACTTTGGGAAACACTGATATTTCTGGTACGTGAGTGGAAAAAACAAAATAACTGGTTTTTGTTCCAAGTGCATGAGAAGATATCGTAGTCTTGTTTGCACTGAATAAGAAAAGCCTTCTCTACACTCTTATGCTTATATGCATGAGAAAAAGCCGTGAACCATGATCTTATTCCCAATGGATAGATGAGGCTTTTTGCTACGCTTGGCCCATTTCACAAGCATCATGATTTGTTGTGCCGTCATTATTTTGCCGTGTGTAATCAGTAAATGAATCTTCCGTTTTGAGTCTCCGAATAGTTGCTGGACACCTACTATCAATCTCAAGAAGCTTGATAGCCAGGTAATTGGTACACGCGCTGTGGAACAGTCGCATAATTGGATTATTGTACATTCATCTGCATTTACATCATCTGCAGCGAAATCGTTACGTAAATATAAGATAGGACACAACTAGGACTCGGATCTTCTGTTGCCTAGGTTACCTTATTATTACAGTTGCATTATTTTTTTTTTTCGTCGCTGCGATCTGCGAGTAGTGTGTCTGATGAAGATTGGACAAAAATTGATCACCATTTTCGGTCTGCTTAGTTCAGAGAACTCATCGCTTATTCCTGGTTGGTTAGTTCTCGCAATCAATAACTAGAAATAACTGTCTGGAGACACGAAAACTTTGATATAATGAATTCGATATTTTATTTTAGAGTATTTTTTGACTATTCAGAGCACTGTGGGCAATATTTCTTTAATACTGATTTAATTTTAGTTGTTTTTTTTTTTTGTTTTTTTCTTTTCATTCGATCGTCTCCATATACCGTGAAGCGTCGCTGGAAATACAAGTCTGGGTTTTTCATGGTGTGCATCCCGTGCTTAGCGTCTGTGCACATTTCTTCAGGATTCCGACTTGTCTTCGTTTGTTATATGCTTGCAGTGGTAGTTTATTGAATTTCAGTACAGGGACGGACTCAGCTGTCGGACAGTCATGCAGTGCTCGAGGGCCCGCAGCAACAAGGGGCCCATCTCTCCCCTAGCCTCCATCTAGCTTAGTCTATGTCGGATGGATGGTTCTGGGCCAATGACCTTTATTGTCCGGGGGCCCTTATCAGTGTCAATTTGCCCCTATTCCAGTGAGATGTTTTTTTTTGTGTTTCTGAATGGTCATCGTCATCATCATCATCATCATCATCATCATCATCATCATCGTAATCATGCGACTTGTTATTTCTCATAGAGCATTCAACCAATACTGTAGCTGGTCCCCTTGTAGATAGCTTGCACCAAATCATTCATGTGCTTGTCCAGTAGTTTCTGTAGCAGGTTGTTGTACATGATGAGGTTGTTGTACATGATGAGGTTGTTGTACATGATGAGGTTGTTGTACATGATGAGGTTGTTGTACATGATGAGGTTGTTGTACATGATGAGGTTGTTGTACATGATGAGGTTGTTGTACATGATGAGGTTGCCAGCCTTATGCACAACCTCATATTAGTGGCCTTTCAGACATGCCTGAAGGGGGCGGTATACGTAATCTTTGTTTATCTCCACAGGAACCTCCTGGGAGTACAAAGGACTACTGAAGTCAGATTGAGTTATTATCGATAATTACTGTAGTCTGTTTGATCTACCAGTAGATTCCAAAACATCATTTGGTAGATCTTTAGGTGATCGAGGGTAAAAATGATGTTTAACCCAGGAACATTTCGGACCAGCCGTCTCCCACCGGCACTTAAAAGCGCGGTGTTCTTCAGGTTTGAAGGAAATTGCACAGCATTACCAGTGAGAACCCGCAAGTTAGCTTCCTAAACTTCACTTTATTCATGAACTGTGTAAAGTAGAAAGCGAGATTTTCTTTGAAATTAACTTTCGGTAAAATATTTATTTTAATTTTTCACAATTCGGCTGATCAGATTGCAGGAAGCAGATCGTGCGGCAGAGATATACGTTACATAAAGGCTGGACTTATTCCGAAATCTAAATTCTCTGAAAACAGACATGAATTTTTTTTATTATTATAACTTCTTTTTTTTTATTATTAAGGTGTTTGCTACTTTTCTTTGTAGCACGACCCTTTGAACCATCTACCATATGCTTGGAACTGTTGGTTATATCAGGACGTGTGTCATTTACTGTAAATTATTTTATTTTTTTTATTTTATACTCTATATCTCTATATCTTATACTTTATATCTCTATTAGTTATTTTTCCTTTTTTATTTATAGTTCAATATGGTTTTATTATCCAAATAGGATGTTATCTAAACTGGAGTGTCTTTAATGTTCATTGGAGGATTATTTAGTCAATCTGCATTTATCTGGGAAGAATCTTCCACCACTGTGGATTACTGGCTTGCATCCTTAGTTATTTATTGTTATTTGTTTTTTTTTGTATGTTAGCTTTTGTTTTTTTTTAGTGTTTTATTAACTCTTGTATTTATGATGGGGTCTTAGTGCCTATGAGATTTTCTACACTCATTTCTACCTTGTGGTTACCACAGTATGTCTTAATGTTTTGCCTCTGCTGGTCATATTTTTTTGCAGTCCACCAGAAAGTGTCTAATTGTGTTTGGTTCTTGTTTGGTGCTTGGCACTCTTCGCATGTGGGTTCCTCTATCATGAAATATCCAGTTCCAAGCTTGTACCTCAGCAATTTTTTTATTAATTGGTATTTTTAGTTCATCTTTTATCTGACATTTTTTGCTTGGTTTTTTCAGGATTTTATATCAGTGTCTTGCTTTTTTACTCTGGTCCCATGCTGTTATCCACTCTTTAGTTATTGCTTGAGCAATTAACCTTTTAATTTCAAATTTCCCTAAGCCTACTTTAATTTTGTTATAGCTAGTTCTTCCTCCTTTGGCTTCTTTGTCTGCAAGCTCATTTCCTTCTAACCCTACATGTGCTGGTATCCATGTATACTGCATCCTATAGTGTGCAGATATGTATTGACCTATTGTATTTCCTCTATAATATCTGGCCTGCTACATTCATTTCTGTTTCTGATAGCTAGTACTGATGAAAAGGAATCTGTGAGAATAGTTACTTTATTTGGTGGGTTTTCTGCAACTATTTCTAAAGCTTTTAGGATTGTCACTAATTCTGCTGTAAAGATGGATGTATTACCTGTAACTTTGTATCTTTTATAAATTTTCAATTTTGGTATTGCTATTCCTGCTCCTAATTTTCCTTCTTCATCTTTTGACCTATCCGTATATACAGTTGGGCTATTATGTATATACTGTTCTACATACTCTAGTGCTTTAAGTTTTGTTGAGATTATGTCTTTAGATTTGCTTATGATCTTTGCTACGTGGGAGTCTGTTTTTGGTGCTTTTAGTTCCCATGGTGGGATTTTGCTTTACACTGCGCATTACTGTTTATCATATTAAATAGGTTTGGGTGATGATCCACTTCATCCGTTGTTTTCCACCCTGACGGATATCTATTTTGGTCTAATGGAATGTGGCCTATGTATTGGTTACCCCTATCAAAGGTTTTGTGTGCTGGGTGAGTTGGATCTTTTGCCAATTTTGCCCAGTTGCTGAATCTCAGCTCTTGTCTCTTTAGCTCCAGGGGTATAATACCTAGCGATACTTCTAATGCCTAGCGATACTTCTAATGCCTCTGCTGATGTTCCCTTCGAGGCACCTGCTATTATTGACAGTGCCTGGTTTTGGACTGTGTTACAGACACGATTTCAACAGGGTAGATCTTTATATAGCTCAGTGTTCGTAAAGTAGAATTCAACACCTCCTGGGATACCGACTTCTGTGTTAAGGTGTGCGTTTTTTGTAAGTGGATAAAACTGGATACTTCTCATTCCCTCTGCAACAGTTGTATTATTCGTCTGCGCGTCCAGTCTGAGTGGTACTAATATTCTCGACTCCATGTGACACCCATGTCTAGTGCTGTGTTTTAATACGGCGTAGTCTTAGTGGCGGGATTTTAGCTTCTCAGACAATGCGTTAAAATGTTCGTGTGAAAGTGCCGCCATCTCCGAAAACTTCGGCTAAAGCCCGGACCTGTTATCCGGTACGTTGTCATTGTAGTTTCGGACAGTCTGGCAATGGGAAATACAGAACGCTTTGTTTGTCATCGGGAAAATTTGGCGCCATCCTCAAAAACTGTAGACCCTACGGCAACATGGCGCCCAAGATTTGTTGGCTGCACTTACAGAGAGTTAGTGAAGAGACATATACTTTTCTAAAAATGAGAGATTTCTTTTTGGTGTTCTCAGAATGATTTGAGAATGAAATTGCTGATGTTTACGAATGTTGGCGTATTTTAAGACCAAAGATTTGTTTGTTCGTTGTCTTGTCAGAGGGTTGAACTACATGTTCAAATCATTGTGTTATTTTTAATGTTTCTCCACGAATAAATACGAGAGAAGGTTTTTGTTGCTGTTGCTATGTGTATCTAAAAAAAAAAAAAAGTGATTATTTTAAACAGAGTGAAAGGGGAGGGGTGGGGTGGAGTAAATATTGCAATACAAAAATCTCGACTTCAAATAGCATTCAAAAGCCATGTCCTTCCTTAATTTACTCATTGAGCGTGGCAGCGGTGGAAAGAAATTGGTTGGGGAGTGGGGAGAGAATAAGTATATTTTTAACAGTCCAATACATTAGAGTACGAACATTTTTTTTAACTAGTTTTATTTAAGGTCAAATGAGCGTTGTATATTTGTCGGATTTCAAATCATCAGGAAGCTAAACATTCTTTGTTTCACTCATCGCCTTTTTTTTTTTTTTTTTGGTATGTTTTAATCTTTAAAATGTTAATTTGTGTTAACCCAGGCATTATTTATATCATAACTCAAACCATAAAGTAAACTAAGGTGGAAATAACTGCATTAAAGTAAGCGCTTTACAGTAAGGGAAATAATAAACTGCGAATATACATTGTCTTTGCCATTTGAAGGGGCAGGCGTCGAATGGTGAAGGGTGATGTGCCGTTAAAATCAACGTGCTTCTTTAAACAAGTAGGTCTTCGAATCTTTTGTTTTAAACGTAACTCTAGTAACAACTTAACTTTCTGGCGAGGTTTACATTAAGTGTTTAAGCTTAAAAATGTTTATTTTATTCAAAGATGAGTTTTACTCGACGAATATGACAATGGTTCTGAAAATGTCATATTCAGTTATGACTCAAAATCATAAAACAAGTAAGGAAAAATGAAACAAGTTTTAGGAACCTTTGTTATTGTTGGTCGATAACTGCACTTAAAAACAGAAAATACATTTTTCATAGATTATTTTGCACAGAATGAAAGTGGATTGCCTGTAAATCATTAATCAGTAATTCTTCATACAGTTCAGATATTGTATATTGGTTGTCAAAGATGATGAATTATTGATTAATTGTAACTGGCCGTCAACTTTAATTCCATGCACCGAAAAGTGGTTTTTACTATTCGGCCGAATACGAATAGAGAGTGAATGTTGTGCATAAAAAGTTGTGTTTAATAGGTCAACTGACATTTTTATGAATTATACAGCGTTACAAAAAATAGGGCAAATATTTTGGAAATATTTAATTCCACTAACTAGCCATTACTCAGTTTTTTTTTTTAAATTGCAGCATGAAACATGCATTGGCTTTAAAAAAAAAACAAAAAAAAAAAAAAACGAGTCTCTGAACATTCTCAGCCAAAAGACAACATCTGTTATCTGGAAACATGTCGTCGGGAAGTGCTGGACAGAAATTTACTATTCGTATTTGATGGCAGCGTACTATTCGGCCGAATACGAATACTTTATTGAATGCACTATTCTACACCGAATCGAATACGAATCGAGTATTCGGTGCAGCCCTAGTATGGAGTATTTCCTTTCTGTTGTTTAGTGCATTTGGATTGGTTGTATAGACCATCTTCATTGCACATGGACAACTCCATAAGTGTTTCCGATCTCCTCTCTTAGATCACACAAGGAGGATCTCAGCACAGTAAGCACAATTTCTGTAGCACTGGCGAGAATCCCAATGTGTGTATACAAGAATCGCACATTCTATAAATATTTTTGTGGTGGGTGGGTTTCCTAATTTTTAAATTTTGCCAGGGCAGAGGCCGAATGGCCTACTCTTTGCGATTTCCAACTGCGGAGGGATTTCTAACGTGCGCAACTTGCACACAGGACTTTCTATTTTTCTTTTGACCTTTATCCTGAAGCGAACCTGCGCGACCCGAAAGCATTTTATATAAAAGAGTTGGTTCGCATGCAAACCGTGATATCGGGATAGAAAAAGAAAGAACATAAAACGATAGAAATCTTTATTTCATCAGGGTATAGAAATGGGTATTATTACCTCTTTACTTTTTGTCTACAAGAGATAGAGAGAGAGAGAGAGAGAGAGAGAGAGAGAGAGAGAGAGAGAGAGAGAGAGAGAGAGAGAGAGAGAGGGGGGGAGGGGGGGGGGGAGAGAGCTGTGTATAAAGGAAGTTGTTTATTCCAGAAAGAAAATGCCATTATGGTAAACAAAAACAAAAAAAAATCATAAATGGGATAGAAAATTATGGATTAGGCATTGCCCTTCCTTGACGCATTCCTTGGTGACAGACAGCCACGAAAGATTTATTTTTAAAAACATTTTTAAAATCCCACAAAGACAGGGAAGAATGGGTAGAAAGGGATGCAAGAGAGAGAGAAAGGGGGTAGGGGAGATACAGGCACTACTAACTTTTAAAATGTCTAAAGTTTGGCAAGATCAATGAACGCGTTTGTTCATTATTAAATTATTTTAAATTACACAGAAACTAATCAAATCCAAAAAAAACATTTAAGGGAAAATATCGACTGTATAATAAATTCTTTCTTAATGAGACCTCTCCCGTCAGGCCCTTTTCATCGAATCCTTTTTGTTTCGCAACAATCATTCGATTTCGTCTTAATCCAGCACTGTTCGATCGAATTCCTTAGAGCTGTGTTTCTTAACCTTTTGTATGCCATTGACCCCTTTGATTGTCCGACGAAGGCTATGGGCCCTTCTTGGAAAAACTTACTTAGTCGCTCCTCTTCTGTGGTGGGGTGTAGAGGTTTGAGAGAGAGAGAGAGAGAGAGAGAGAGAGAGCGTCATACTATCCTATCGGGCTGTCTTCCTCCTGGCCTGGTTCAAATCTAGTCCTCGGTCCTTCAGAGATTGTCTAATGTTGTCCTCCTAGCGGACTCTGGGTCGTCCTGGAGATCTTGATCCGTGGCTGTTAGTTTCCAAAACGTGTCGTGGTAGCCTATCTTTTCCCATTCTGCAGACATGGCCAAACCGTCTTAGTTGGGACTGTTCTGCTTGGGTCTGCAGGGGTTGGGTTTTGAGGTCATGACGTATCGTCTGGTTGCGGACCGTGTCTCTTCTTGTTACTTCAACCACCTTCCTCAGATACCTCATTTCTGAGGTTTGGAGCAGGATTTTGTGGGTTGTAGTCACTGCCCACGACTCGCACTCAAACGTCAAGACTGGGACATAGGTGGAGCGTTATACATCCATCTTCGTCTTCTTTTCCTGGAAAAAAACATGTACATAAAAGCGTGCTTGAAAAAAAAAATGGGCTTTTAAATTTTAGGTTATATACACTGACGATGTTGAATCCGTTCATGTACCTCAAGGGTTTCAAAAACCTCAGGTTTAGAAACCCTGCCTTAGAAAGAATCTTTTCTTTCTGGCAACGTCGGGCATTTCCTTTGCAGTGAGTTTTTCTTTTGCGGAAAGTTCCAGTTATGTCCCTTACACCGGTAGTTTTTGTTAGATAATTTTATTTTAACTTCTGGAAATTGCTTTTCGTGTTTGATAATTATTTTAACAATCAGATAGATAGCCTTTGAGTTATAAGGTCATTTGTATTCTTGGAGCTGCAGATTTCTTGGAGTCCATACATTGTCATCAGTACCCATCAGCTCCCCTAGGAGCACATGCCTTCAACAAACCCATGCCATGTCCTCATTTCCCGTGCCATCAAGCTCACGGTCTTTCTGTATGTTCCTCATCCCTTTTATTTATCTCTCCAGTTCTCTTCTCCGTTTATTTTTTCAGTCTTCCTCTACCCCCCATTACCTGGGGACTACCCGCATTACCTGGGGACTACCCCCATTACCTGGGGACTACCCCCCTTACCTGGGGATTCCCGATCAAAGGATGTCTTATAATACTACCATTAAGTGTCCTCAATGTGTGTCATATCCATCAGTGTCTTCTTCTCATCTCTTGTTCCACTGGTACTTGTCTGGCTTTTCTCATCAGTTCCACATTGATGGTCACGCCGTACAATTTTATTCCCTTCTCTGCTATGCAGTTTGTGACGAAAGTACTGAGATTCTGTCTTTCAAATGGCCCATGTCTTTTTCTCCTTGCATTTTGTTCACTATTTTTAGGAGGGATTACAGGAAATCCTTCTCCATGTTTCTTCTCCTTCTATTATTTACGTTTTTTCAAGATGAGATCACGAGGGAGTTTGATCTCATCTGCTTTATGGTTCTTCTTTATGTGTTTAGAATGGGGGTGTAGGGAATTAGACAGTATTTTTCTAGAAGAAAGATTATAGATGCTAGATCAGGATTTGCACCAGTGTCCTTTTTTTTAAAGATATTGCGTGGCCATATACGCATTTTTCGGGAGTTAAATTATTTGCGGCCATTTTTGCTTCATTTCCGCAGTATAGGGCTAGGACCAATTCCCGGTTCTTTGTCTAGCAGAAACTGGTTGCATCAGAAAGATCTAAGGTTCTGATTGGCTGAGAGCTAACTGCAGTTGAAATGCCGAGCTCCGATTGGCTTTAGAACCACGCCGCGCATATGACGTCATGAAGTCGGCGCGTGGGGGTCTTGATTATAAAAGGCCTATATTTCATAGCTTCCTTCTCTTTTAATGAAAAAATTGCCAAAGCCGGGTTGCCAGAGTCAAGTCGATTGCCCTTCAGTTGGACATTCGAGATTTGGTAAGCATGAATTTTTGCGTGAGGACTTTATTTAATTTTTCTAGTCCTAGCCGATCATTTAAGTTTCTTGGGAAGTTTTAGTTTAATTTCATTCTTAACTCCAGAGCCATCAATTCGATCTGAGTGATAGACATGAGAAACTAGGTCCATTTAATTCCTTATTTCAGGAATAGCGGTATTTAAGATGATTTGAAAGTTGCGAGGTTTCGGCCATGCTTGGATCTATTTCAAAAACAGGTCTGCAGAGAAACCCGCATCTGCGAATTTTATTTATTTACAGAATAGTCGGGAGCGTGTAATGTGTATTTTCATTTGTGATTTTAGTGAGAGTATTGATGCTCGCTATTTATATAGTTACGCATATAACTGTGGACGGGAGTGATAGAGGTATTAATTGGAGCACGTGTGTGTGCTATCAGTAATGAATGTATGCAGGAGCGCGTGGTTGAAAAACTGCGGCACCACGTGGCGGAACTACGGGGTTTTCAATTTGATAATCGGGGGTTATGTATAACTTTTTACGGCATTAGTGTCAGCGTAAGAAGTAGGCCACAGTACGTCTGCCCAGACGGGCCATTGAAAATATTGTTGTTGCTCGGAGTTAGTCAGGCAGAACAAGCGATCTGGGTTAGCCAATGTTTACTTTGTAGGCTCAGGTAGAGAGGGGAGTTACGTGGTGAAGAGTAAGGAAGTTAATTGTTATTTGAAATGTATTATTATGGTTTGTTTAGCTGTTGTTTTGTTTTGTCTAAAACAGCAGGTACCGGCTTTGTGGGAATGAGAGCGGAATTTTGAGACCACAAAATTTCTCCCACGGCAAAGTTGGGGCATTCGCAGAACCGCAAGGGTTTTACGTTAGTTGCCAGTAGTGGAAGGAGAGGAAGAAAATACGTTTTCCCAGCCAGGGGAAGACATTTTCCAGCGAATAGGATTTTTGTGGATAAATCCTGAGCTCTGACGCTCGTTACACACGCAGATTTGGCAGGCTGCCAGCGTTGTTGTGTAATTTTTATGTTCGTTTCTTCACGGCCATGATAAAGCCGACGGCCCAGTTATAGGTACTCGGGCAGGTAATTTCAGAGTGGTAGAAGTCAGCTACAGTTCCAGTCCAGAATCCAGTGGGGTTCTGTTAAACCTCAGTCATCAATTCCAGAGTTAGTGGAGAGAGAGAGGGTAAACATTCTCTCTACTGAAGTCAGCACAGATAGGCAGAACTGTTAGTTTTGGTGAATCATAGCAGAGGACAGCTGCTGAAGTTTAGAGGTGCAGTTAGTTGTGTTCAGGAGATTCCAGGATAGGCTGTGTAGAACCGAAGTCTGTGCAGAGATTGTGTAGTCACTTCGCAGTCGTTCCAGCTATCAGTGGACTTAGAGTCAGAGTTAGAATTTAGAACAGCTAGTTTGGAGTGTAGGCGACATCAAGTGCAGTGTAGTTCATTTCAGTTAACCTTACCTTCTTTCTCCATACAGGTTGCAATTGTGGGAGAAGGGTTGGGGTTGATGCATTTTTAACTGTGCTTGATTTTGTTTCAGGTGTGCATCCTCGCACTTTATGTATATGAGTTTATAGGTGTATAATAAACTTGTATAAATTGTAGCTGGCATCAGTCATTTCCTTTAAGTACAGTAGCTATATGTTGTCTGTATCTTAGTGTTTGTGAATCTTGATTGAACCTTATCCCCATAGGGTAGTTAGAGGTGGTTCGAGGCCATAGCAATTTAAACGTCCGAAGTGGCGAGGAAAGAATCAACCTCGGTTCTCAACCTCGGAGCCAATGGTCTCAACTTTCACTTTTTGCACTATATTTCTATCTGAATCTAATTTTCCAGTCTTCCTTCTCACTTGAAGTGGTCGCTGTACGCTATGAGGTATACCCCTAAACATCATTATCATTATTTCCTGGTTCGCTTCTTATGGAGCCACAGCCTCAGCTGGTTCCCTTGCAGAAATGCTGCACCAGGTCACTCATATGCTCGTGCAGCCGTGGTTTCAATAGCAATTTGTTTTGCATAATGAGGTTGTGAGAGTACAATCATATATTAGTAACTTCTTATAACTTAGGGAGCAGTGGCCATATTTTTTTTCTTTTTCACCTGATAAAACTGTTGGAAGCTACACGAGGCTCCAAACGAGAAAACACGTCACTATTGCGTTTCTACATTTTTATTGCTTCCTCTTCAAATATACTGTCATCAAATAAATGATAATAAATTCTTAAATGCATACCAATGTTAATATAATTTTGAAGTTGTAAGGCTGTGTTTTCCACCCAGAGTTCCGCGGAACATCGTTAGGGGTTCCGAGAGAAGTCATATTTATTATACATATTTTAAAAAAAATTTGAAATACTGCAGAAAATGGAAAACATCTTTATATATTTTGCAGGAACTGTTTTTCGTAATTGGCGGTAGTTCTTAAATGTTTGAACAGCTTTTCTGATGTTTGCTATGTATTAAAAATAAGCCAGGAAAAATTCTGCACCTGTGTGCGATTAGGAACAAGTCCGTTTAATGCTGAAAGCTATCGTTAAATATACATTTTATGTTTACTAATTAAACAGTTCTTGAATTGTGTTGCTTGAAATTAAATTTGCATGGTCAGGAAACGTTTTCATGTGAAGGGGCTCAGCGGGTTAGAACATATTTGTTTAGAGGTTCCTTCGTGAAAGAGAGGTTGGGAATTACTGATATTAGTAAACGACCACTACGTCAAGTAGATTAATCATTTGAAGACCCATGGCGCTCAAAACAAAGAATAGAAAGGACGCAACAGATACGATGATACGGACATTCGAACCAAGTCCATGTAGGTGACAGTACAGCTTTCATACCAAATGGTCATGGGTTCGAAAAAAAGAATCAAAGGTGTAGTTTAACCTTCCTAATTATTATTCCAGAACACGAGCCCGTTTCAGGTCAGCAAACATGCACTAGGAAATGCAAAATTCTTTTTGTTTTCTTTTTGAGAACGTTAATGAAAGAGTATTGCCCCCGTGCTGGAAACGTGAAAGACAAATTCTTAGAACAAATAGGTTTAGGAGAAAGTTCTTCTAATATGGAATCTGCATATTTGATTGATGTGTTTCCTTAACAATGTGAGACGTTAGTCTAAATTCTTTATCTTTCTTTTCTTTTTTTTAAATTTTACAGTCCAGACGGTTTGTTGAATGATGGGGATTCATTTGTTGATGCTGCTGGTGCTTTGTCACATAATTAATGCCGTCAGTTGCTGTTATATTGGTGCCTGCTACACTTCTACAGTCAACACCTCGTTTCCTTTCGATTTTGCTTCTTTGCCTGCAATCTCATTTCCTTCTATTCCTCTACTGGTATCCATGCCGATAAAATTATGCAGTCTGTTGTTTAGAAATAGTTTTACTTTCGTTGTAATATTTTCTCTGCTGTGTCTGGTCTGCTGCATTCAAGTATATTTATAAGAATAGGATCGCTGAGTTAATCAGTTAAAATTGTCACTAGGCTTGTTGTAGTGCATTAATATCCCTGTATACAATTTGTATATTTCTTTGTTGACGGTTTGAGAGTTACCAGCCGCAGGCGTTTTGAACTGCTTTTTTTTTTTTTTTTTTTTTTAAATTTTAATACCTATCGATTCTTCTTCAAGTACCATGCCTAGTGGCGTAGGAGATCATGCCACTCTACAACTTCATGTTTCCAGTACAGTTTAACAATTCTGCTGGTGACTTCTTTCCATGCCACGATGTTAAACTGTTCAGTATTTGCTCTCTTTGTCTTCCCCGTTCTCTTTTTCCTTCAATTTTACTTGCTGTTACGATATTTTCCAGCTTTACCTCTTCTCATACCAATCCCCCCAAAAAAGTGGATTGCTTTTTTCTAACTACCTATCTATTGCGACATTGTACCACCATAACACTACATGGTTACATAAATGCATCATAACAACACCGCTGTTTACAGTGCACCATTAAACAGCACACCAACATACGATACCTCATAGCATAAAATAGCTTCATACAGCGCATAATGACTACACTCAGTGCTTATTAACTCTACAGTTACATACAGTGCATTCTTCTGCTTCTTCTTTGATCCTTAGCCACCGGGTGTTAAAACAGTCAGTGGCCATCACGCCTGGTGGCGTCTTGTAGGGCAGCAACACACTGTTTCTACTTTGCTCGGTCGGCGGCCATCCTTCGTGCAGTGCCCCAACTCTGGTTCATTCTTTGCATCTCCGCCTCCACAGTTCTCCACCAAGTTGTTTTTGGTCGGCCTCTCTTTCGCTTTCCTTCAGTTGTCCATAGCATAGCTGTTCCCGTGATGGCATCGGGGTCTCTCTCCTGAGGACGTTGCCAACCCAACCCCAGCGTCTGCCAACTATGATGGTGCGCATGTCCTCTTGGTTGCTCCGAGTAAGTAGTTCTTGGTTGGTGGTGGCATTCGGGCAAAAGAGTCGGAGAATTTTCCTGAGGCAGATTGTGTGGAAAGAGGACAATTTCGGTATTTCCTTCTCTGTTACTCTCCAGCATTCCTCACCATAAAGAAGCACAGAAAGTACACAGCTCTCATATAATCTTAATTTGGTGTTTGTGCTGTACTGGGAAGGCTTCTAGATGTTGTTTAGACTAGCAAAGGCTGTTCTCGCTTTATTCATTCTGTTGTTGATGTCCTTGCTTGTTCCGCCATCTGGTGCCACTATACATCCTATGTATGTAAATGTGTCTGTTCCAGCTTCTGGTTCCTTATTGTTTTGGGCTCAGGATTGCCCACATTGAGTGTCATGACCCCTGTCTTCCCCAGACCGATGTCCAGACCCACCCATTAGCCATACACATTCAGTCTATCTGGTTTTTTTTATTCGGATGTGTCGATGCGAATGAGCGAGCAGTGCAACATCATCTGCATACCCTATACCAGTGTTTCTCAACCCTGATAGTAGCAACGCCCCCTTTTGACAACTAATATTTTAAAACGCCCTTCCTCCCCCCCCCACCCTTTTAACACCCCCTTGCTCTTTATCGTGTATACACAAACACACACACACATACATATATTTGACCATACTTTAAAAAAAGCAATGCAGTAAATGAGTTATATTTTCTTATAATATAAAGAAGAAGAGAAAGCACATTTTTAAAAGCAAAGTTATATTAAATATGTGTTTAAGTACGGAATTATATACACCACAAGTTCATTATCCTTGCATTACAAACTGGCGGAGCAAATAATATAAAATTCGTTCTTACAGCTTTATAACTATCATAATCATATCATTTTAATAGCGCCTAAATGACTGCATATATAATTTCAAATCTGAATATTTAAGCCTCTCCTTATGTAAGGTTAGCTTCGTTGTGTCGAGAGGCTAACGAATGTTTCGAGTGTTGAAGGGACAAAATCTCCGCCTACTGTCTCCTGACAATGGTAACTTCCCAGGTACTAAAATTTTGCGTTTGGAATCCTTGAAACACTCCATGGGACGCAGGGCAAATAAAAACTATCGTGTTACAAGCTATGCGAAGGGGAATATCTTTGTAATTGTTTCATATTGATTCTTGTAAAAATGTACACAACGCCCCCCTGAATGAAGTAGCGACCCCAATCGTTGCGACCCATCAGATCGCCCCTAGACATCTTGAAAACGCCCCCCCCCCAGGGGGCGGTACCGCCCCCGTTAAGAAACACTGCCCTATACCCTCCAGTTAGAGACTACTGTCTATCCTATTCTTCTTGGACTGTCCTCTGTTGTCTGGCGCATTACCCAGTCTATGACTATTAAAAATAAAGTGTTGACAAGGGGCATCCCTGTCGCCCTCCTGCTGTCACCTCAAAAGTTAGGTTGGTCATCCCAACTCTACATGTAAAATTAGCATAGAGGCTTAAGATGATGGAAACAATGCATCTGAGAATTCCATCAGCCTTCATATTTTTTTGCATAGGCGGTTCCTACGTATGCTGTCAAAAGCCTTTTCAGAATCAGCAAAGTTAATATATAGTTGTCTCTGCCATTCGGAGCACTGCTCTGTAATGTTCCTGAGTGTGAACAAATGATCTGCACAACATCTGTTCTTTCCGAATCCGCCCAACCGCTCCCTCTTTCTCTCTTCCCCCCAAGTTCAAGGTTCACTGCACTTGATATTCCATGGACAACCATCCTGCCCAGTATTTTACTGGGAACTGAGGGGAAAGTAATTCCTCTCCAGGTGTTACAGTCAGCAAGATCGCCCTTGCTGGGCAATGACAATTATTCCTCTATTCCACTCCACTGGTGTTGTCTCTGTTTGTTCATGACCCCAAGTCTAAGGTGAACCAGTGTGCCGAGGGACTGCGTGGCTGTTGGGTGAACAGTCATAAACACTGGCTGTCTGGAGGGCGAGCGGGGCGGCACCAGGCAGATGGACTCCCTAATGGACATCCCTTGCCTCTTCCCTGGTATGGTGGCCCTTCCAGGGTGACCGAATATTTCCGTGGAAAGAATTTTATTTACATCCAGATAATTTTCAGCCTCAGGAACATTCAGCTGCGTCTCTGGTGGTTCATTATTTAGTTATAGTTATTGTTGTTCAGAAGGAACATCATAGCGCTCCGGGCAAACCACCAGATGCACAGTCTCCCTCAGCAAACGTCGAAGGGTATGAATTTATTTAGCGTTTGTCTGAAGTGCTCTGTCCACCTTGCTTCCTGCCCCGTGCTGTGGCGATGAGGTCTCCCTGCTTATCTCTTACTAGTGTAATATTATTTGCACCCCGTTTTCCGCTGGTGGTTGTAGTAATTTTATATACAGGTATACCTCGCTTTATTGCGCTTCGCTTATATTGCGCTTTTTTTTCAAATTATTTATGTTTATTTATTAGAACGTGCCTTTTTCTTCCGATAGATTTTGGCTCAGATGATGAAGATTAGCATTAGTATTTTTAATTTTACAGTACATTTGTTTTAAGAGCTAGCGCTATTGCGCACTTAATAGACATAGTGTAAACATGATTTTAGGCTTTTATATGCACTGGGAAGCCAAAAAATGGGTATGATCCGCTTTATTGCGATATTCGCTTTATTGCGGTGGTCTGAAACCGAACCCGCAATATCTCCGAGGATACCTGTACTATACCTTGTTCATTTCCCAGCGGCCTGTCCCGCAAGACCGTCTAGAAATTTCCTTCCGTTGGCCCGGGTTAGACGCTCCACTTCCCTGTCCAGCTGAACGCACGGTTCGCTAAATATCTCCTTTAACCCGGGATACTCTGCTTCTACTTTCTTTCCATTTCTTTTCTCATCGTTATTATGTTTAATACTTCTGGTGCCATCCAGTCCCGTCTCTTTCCCCCCCCCCCCCCCCAAATCCCAAACATGTTTTGCTGCTCACCACCAAGTGATGATCGCTTCCCATATCCCCCCACCCCCACCCTTTATACTCACTTGCCGCAATGAATGCCTCCATCTCCATTTGGCCCCCGTCCTGGCCACCCGGCGACCCCCATGTCAACCTGCGGATTTCCCTGTGTGGAAAAAGCGTTCCTCCAATGACCAAGTTATCAATGCCGCAGAAGCCTATTAGTTTATCATCATTGTGGCGAGATGGATGTTAGTTTACTAGTTTGCAGAAATGGAGAAGAGAGCTGGTGAACTAGATGTGGGGATAGCACAGGACATGTTAGGTAGATAACGGCAAGTCTAGATGGTAGCTGTAGAAGAGAGCTGTGAAGTAAGTCACCTTCTCGCTAGACCTATCCTATGCTCCAATGGCGTCTGTATTAATAGTTGATGTTAAACGCAGTTAGTCTGACGGGGCACGGTCACCATTTCTACTCTTATGTGACGGTTGGATGCATTTATATATAGTTGTCCCTTTACTTTTGTTTATATACTCCAAGTTTGATCTTGACTGGCTTAAAGTCCGCCAGAGGTTGTTCTTTCTTGGGTTATGTCTAATTGGGTTCAAGTCCGTTCGTTCCTCTTGTAAGATGTTACATTTGGAGATAATAGTGGTGTGAATATTTCAATCTTGTATATTAGGCCTACATCAAATCTCTCCAACTGATAAGTAATCCAACTAACAGCTTTGATAGTTAAAAGTGAATTTTTATTTGAACAGAACTGTTAGAAAATCAGCTGTCAATATTACAACCCAGGTTCATGTATTCATTTCAAGGCAATCTCAATTTTCAATGTATATGATGAATCCTCCTTCTTTTACTTCTTTCCAAGGCGGCTTATAAAATTCCTCTTCATCATCAAAATCTTCCAAGTTCTTAGAGATAATTATCTCGTAGTTGGGCACTTCGTTTGAAGGTTGCCCTACAGTATTTTATTTGTTCCGTTAACAGCTTCATTTATTTTGAAGTATCATTGCGAAAGGCTAAGCTGAAATAAAAACAATGTAAGTCCTTGGAACTACTTACGTATAGGAATCACTAAGATAACATCTGCATGTGCAGATTATACACAAATAAAAACATCTCTTTCTGCGTCTGCATGTATCGATTCTTGTTGAATACCTCAAAGTAGGAGCAAGACGGTCACAAACACGTCTTAATGCAATGCTCAACTCCGATCAACTAACTTTTAGCATCCTAGCTTTTTGCCGGCTTCCATTGGTGCGCGCCGCTGGCCACTTTTTATTGGTCAAAGCTTTATTCTATTAATTTATTTATTGGTCATTCTATCATGTTATTTTACAGGGAGTGAGGCCATTCCAATCTACGTCACTAATCTCCATGGCAACTCCCGTCGAATACTGGCCTGGGTTATGTCAAAACTGACACAGTTAATTTCACCTCACTTCACCCTGCACTCAGTGTGTCTCGGGCTTTTTTATATTTGTTTCTTTTTTTTTTTTTATTTGTAAAAAAATCTTGCTTGCTTCTTTTCTATAATAGTGAATGATAATTCTATTATTTTATTGTGATTAGACTCTAGCACGAATAAATGCTATGGTAGTAGGTCATACGGCCACATTAGTTAATTAATCTTTACCTATTTTGAAATAAATATTCTTCGAATTTCACACAAGAACAAAATTTCTATTGGTAACTGTAATTTAAATAAAATCAATAAACTGCAATTTATAAAGAATGAATCAGTATGCTTTAATAATTAAAATATATGTTTAGTAAAAGTTTCCGATAGGTATTTATAAAATCAAAAGCTGGAAATTAATAAATTGTCAGTGTAAGTTCATCATTAAACAGAATGGCCTTGGTGACGCTTGGTTTTTTTATTCTTGATTAGCAATTATCTGCTTGAAGATTGTTTCAGTCAGAGCGGACTGCATATTTGACTTTCCTCGTGTTCACAGTGCTTCTGAACTCTCTTCGCCTGATATGAATTCTCAATGCTTCTGCCAGGCATGCAGTGTTGCTTCTTGAATTATATGCTGCAAGTGTGTCTCTTTTTTTCAATATATATTTTAGAACCTTCAAAGGAGATAATACCAAAGGAATGTATGAAATCTGAATGTTAGCACTGGGACAGGCTTCTGGTGATTAAATAACCGTATAAATCAGAACCCTTATTTATGATAACATTATCATGAGGTTGTTATTCTGTCATTCAGTTGTCAGGGTAGTTTTAAGGGTGGCAAGACAAACACAAACATGTAAATCTAAGTCAGTCATAATATTCATTTAAAATATACATCAGTTTACATGTCACGTGTGTGACGAGATGGAAAATTAGATGGTGATAAGTTGGTAGTAGATCCAGTAAAAGAGTGCTGGACTACCAAAGATACCCCAGTCTCAGAAATGAGCACTGGTGTAAGAATGGCACAAGATGTAGTCAGACTGTTAAGAACTCTTGTCCAGATGGTAAAGAACAGATCAAGAGCCTACCTCGCTTCTCGTACGACTACCCTATGCTCTATTATAAAGTAATTCCACTTAAACAATTTAATTCAACAAACAAATGGTATTAACTTCACAAAGTCAAAAAGTACAATTAAAAGTAATCAATTTATTTATACTTATTTTTTTCTCTTCTTTCTTCTTGGAAAAATAAAATGAGACACTTTTAAATATTTACACAAAATATTCACAGAATGAATTTGAATTTAAACCACAAAAAGTGTATGCGTTATTCTGTCAATCTCACTGACTAATGTTCACAAAAATGTTCATCATGTACGAGGGCTATTCCAAAATCAACCTCCGATTGGCTGGTAAAAATTTAAAAAAATTGACAATAACATCTAAATACATACAAGAGTTACATACATTACTGCTTTACTTTTCCACATAGTCACCACACAAATTCAGGCACTTGTACCGTGGCACGAGTTTTTGTAACCCCTGATCAAGGAACGGTGCCGCCAGGGTACTTAGCCAGTTGTTGACTCCATCCACGAGCTCCTCGGCGGTGTCGAAGCGCCGGGTAGCCAGCTAGACCTTCATCTTGCCGAAGAGATGATAATCGCTTGGTGCCAAGTCCGGGCTGTAAGGGGGGTGGTTGAAAATTTCCCACTTAAACTGCTCAAGTAACGCCTTTGTGCGAGCAGCAGTGTGGGGCCGCGCGTTGTCGTGCAGGATAATGACGCCACTGGTGAGCATTCCGCGCCTTTTGTTTTGGATCGACTTTTGTTGACGGAATTATGACACCAGGGACCACAATAGCGTAATTATTCTTCTAGATTCTCGTTATGTTCACCCGTTTGTGGCTGTTTATCACTTATCTTTTTGTTAAAGTCCTGGAATGATGAGCATAATGCCTCAACCAGTAAATGTTGGCACACCACTGTAGAGTCTTTGCTGAACTGCCAATACAATATGGAGGCCAGCAAATAGGAGTGGATTAGAATGTAGTGCTCCTTGTCACAATGCAGGATAACACTGATGGGTCTCTCTTCCAGATTTGACTTCTACAATATGAAACATGAAACAACACAGATCATGTGGATAGCCTCTTCCTACGGGTTTCCACTAGCCTAGTGTAGGTGGGTGTTGTTATCATCAGTTGTGCATGTTTATGTAATGCACACATGTTTTTGTTACATTTGTCAGTGTTATAGGTGTCTGTATGCTGATACATTTCTACAATTACAATAGTATCATATATATATATATATATATATATATATATATATATATATATATATATATATATATATATATATATATATATATATATATATATATATATATATATATATATCAACTATTTACACTCATGGTATAATGTCTTAATCACCTTTACTTCCTCTGCCTGTCAAGTCAGCTCTGAAAAGTGATGTAATTTTCTAGCAGGTTGGATTAGTCCTGATAAGGACTGTTGACAGGACTCTGCTGAGCCACTGTAGGTTATATTGTCGGTTTCCATCTGTTACAGAGTAAATATTATCAAGGGGAAGTGATCTTGTAAATGTTAAGCAAATAGATTCGATTACGGGTTATGTTGCTTGGTTAAGCTGATGTTAAGTTAAAAATGTATTAGGGGAATTCCCTCGTGTGATCGAGAAGTTTCCAAGTGGCGAACACTGGTCAGTTCAAATCGCGGAGATGTTTTTTTCTCTGAACTGTCTTGAGCTGTGAGTAAGCTCGTGTGACTAGCCCATGCAATTATCGAGACTGAGTTGTGTTTTTAAACAACCGAGTCTCGTGTCTTTTTTGGCGGGTCTAGTGTGTGAACTAATTGCAGTCTGTTTTTGGGTACCGACGGGAGAGGTCGGTTCTACAGTGTGTGTTTTGAGAATGCCTGCGCAGTGCAAAAGTTATAAAGGCCATATTATTTGTGTAGGCCTATAATTTCTGAATTTATTGGAGAATTGTATTTGTGAGTATTTTTGATGAGGTAAGGATCCAGGACATTTGTTTGAATATATAAACGTCAAGATGAGTGAAGGCGAGATTACTGCAGATTGCCAGGGAGTGCAGTCTTGCGAGAAATTGCCGAAAGTATTCACCATTGATGTAGTTAGCACGGCGAGGATGATGGCCGTTGGCTAACCGGATCTATATGATATTTGAGGAGGCAATTGTTATTTTGAAAGGATCCACAGTTATATTAAAGCGCCAAGGTTGAGAGCGTCTTTGATGAAGCATATTTGAGAGGCCATCGTTATCATTGAGAGGATCCACACATATATTAAAGCGCCAATGTTGAGAGCGTCTTTGATGAGGCATATTTGAGGAATTTATTATTGTCAGCACGGCGAGGATAAACCGTTGCTGGGAAAAGGGATCCATTGTCTGTTTATTGTGATGCTGATGTTGGAAGCATCGTTGGAGAGGCCATTTATTATTTACATTAGAGCGCCAATGTTGAGAGCGTCTTTGATGAGGCATATTTGAGGAATTCATTATATTAGCACGGGGATGCCGACCGTTGCTAGGCATATTTGAGGAATTCATTATATTAGCACGGGGATGCCGACCGTTGCTGAGAGGATCCAGTAGTAAGATTATATGGCGCTAATGATTATGAGAAGTGGAGATGTGACTGGAGTACTGTATTATTGTATTGCTATGACTTGTACTTAATTGTGACTGTGTATTCTGTGTATTTCATGAACGTGTTGTGGTGTAAATAAACGTTATTAACAGTACACCTGCCGTTACACCATTCCAGGCCTCTGATGTGTGTATCTGTGGCGTGCAAACTTAGTTGTTACCAACTTCCAAGTTCTTTATACAGGTATTACGGTATAAATTTCTCTGGTGTGGGCGTAAAATCTAGTCAACAAATAGTAAAGATCATTTAACTACAACCCCCCCCCAAGCATAGTGGTATGTATCTAATCCAGATCTTTATCGTGGTGAGTCCACCAAGTTGTATTCAACAATAAATGGGGCATTACTGTTATGCGGGATTGGTCTATGTTTGGCTGCGCTGGAGGGTAATGACACCCTGTAAGACACATAAACTCGTGAACACCCAATCACCATTTACAACAAGGATTTTAAAAAACAGTCTGGAAGGCCCTTTATTATCGGTAGACATGGCCTCAAGTTCCTCCCATACTTAACATATGGAATCCACAAGTGATTATGATAAATCCACACCCCATACCAACATTCAGTCTAGCTTTGGTACAGTCGTTATTCATATTCTCACGTTACACAGTTGGGCCAGTATTATTGTTTATCTGAACCAATTTTAATTAAACAACAAATCTTACAGAAATTTTCGGTCTTGAAGGGGTTGTATTCATAGTGTATTCCTCCCCACACTGGGGATTTGCAAGTTAAATACCTTTAAAACAATCGATTCACATTTATCTACGATTAGACCTATGGGTACTATTCAGTTTAATTAATGGTGTTGTCGCAAGCGGTACTACCTTATCAAGTTGACAATGGTTGTATCTTTATTAATCAAATGATGTACAAATACATCAAAGTTGATAATGTTTTAATTGAAATGTTCACAGATTGTATTCTAAGAGCCTAATCACAACAGTGCCAAGTTAAACGTTAGGAATTGTCCTGTGCGGTAGTTTCCTTGGTCTGCATTTCGCTTGTATTGGGCGCATTTTTAGAACATATTGTCAAGTTTTGGAAAGTCACAGAACAGTCTTATTGATTGGTAGTATTGTCACTTTTTTACCGTTGACGGTTTACACGTTCAAAAATCTTGCAGACACCAACCGGCTCACAAAGTTCTAGGTGTATGCGGACTGGACAGAAGATATTAAATAAGTTGGACAAACACTAATACACACGTTTGTGCACAACACCTGAGTGGATACACACATCCTGAACCCGCTATACCTAAATCAAAAATGGACATTTCTCTAACTAATACATCCATCCCAACTAATTACCAACCATTCGTTGCTCAAATTACTATCCCATCTGGATTAAAATCACTCATCTTGTACTGCCCAATTAAACATCTTTACTCCCCCTATAGGACTACCCTTCAATAATCTAGCCCACTGGTAATACGAATACATTGGTACCAGTTTAGTAATTATTGAATATTGTAACCATCTTAATCATCTGCGTTAATTGTTTACAAAATCAAACCATTCAATAACAGATACATCCAATACTAATGGCTATAATCTAAAAAGTAAGTCCCTATAACTTATTCAATAAAAGTAACCCTGTCTCACAGTGGGTTTATAGGCTTATCCAATATTAGGTAATGGTAACTATCATACTTTGGTAGTCCGACCAAAACACTTAGTTCTATCATTTACTTGGGCCAGAAAAATTAAATATGATTGGGTGTGGAAGGGTGGGTGTGTTTCTGGGGTAACATGTGTAAGGTTGTAAATAAATATTAGTGCCCTAAACGTGACTAATTATTCACATTATTACACCTAACCCCCCAATCCAAATTAACCCCTCTAACCATACACTTATTATTAACTATTAAATCCACTTGACAGTAATCATAACAATTGGAGGGGGACAAACATTATGAAACTATTCCAAACCCCATAAAACTTTAGGGACATTCCCTTATCTTAAAACAATCCAGTGGGCGTCTACCCACCCAACTATCCTTAACAAACCCCCTCTAACAAAACCTCTCTGAAATTAATCTCTATAAAAAAATCCCAATCAATCTTGATTATCCCCACCCATCCCCGTCACCCTATTCCCCATATTTCTTACAACTCAAATCCCACATAACCTCAATTAAGGACATTCACCTAAAAACACCCATAACACAACATCCACTACAAAAATTACCAACAATATAACCACAATATTCACCACAAAATCCAACTCCCCCCCTTATTTGGACACTCCCCAATCCCCCACACCCTACTAACCCTTCCCCAATACCACCTATCCCACAACCCCCCAACCCTAACAACCCAATACCCAAACTACCTTCCCCCTAACCCAACTCAATATCAATATCAACAATCTACTTAACAATACACACCATATCTCCCCCTTTAACCTCAAAACAATATAAACTCTCAACCAAAACAAACAATCTAACTCCAACAAACCCAATAAACCCCACATCTCCCTACAAACCCTAACCCAACATAACCCCTACATCCATCCACCATAAAACAAATCCCCCAATAATTACAAAACATACCCAATTTCCAAACCTTCCACCAAACTCCATAATTACACCCCCCACAAAACTAACCCCAAATTTTAATCACCAATCCCACCCCACAACATACCCCCCAACCACTCCCCCCTAAACCCCACACCCCCCCAAACATCCAACAAACCTAAATATAATTTTCCCAACTCCACAAAAGTTCAATCATACCATAATCCCCCCCAACCCCCCCCTAACTACCAACATTCTATACATCTTACACCAACTCCAAACTAAAAACCCACCACCCTTCAAAATTCAATCCCCACCCCTCATAAATACTTTAACCCAAATCCAATATAACATAAACTCCAATCCCCCTCCAAAAACCTCAAACCCAAATAAAACTATTCCCCCCCCTTTAAATTCCCCCCCCCCCCCCAAAAACCCTCAACCATCAAAACCCCCCCTTTAAACCATAAATTCCCAAACTACCCTCACCAATATCTTACCCCCTATCCAACCAAACCCCCATCCCCCAAATCCCCAATAAACTACAAATTTTCTAATACCCCAACAAATCTCCCATAACCAATCCCTATAAACACCACCCCTAAAAATAAAATCCCAACCCAAAATTTTCCAATAACTTACCCCCCCCCCATCCCACCCCACCATGCACAATACCCCTCCCTACCCAAAAAAAATTCAACCCCCCTAAATTCCCTTACCCCCCCCCCCAAAACACAACACACCAAAAATTCAACAAATCCCCAAAATCCCCTAAAAATTAACCAAACCATTTTCCAATTTACCCCAAACAATTTCCAAATCTTCTACCCAAAACTCAATCCACCCCATCCTATATATCCATCCTCAATACCCCACTCCCAAATATAACTCGACTCTAACATCCCCCCAATTAATCCACTACCCCCCACTAACAATAATAACCCCCCAAACAAAAAACCCTACCCACCAACTTTACCCCATCCATAACACCCAACCCAACATTCCCACAATATCATTCCCATAATATCACCAACCCCCCCAAAAAACAAATTCAAATCCACCCCAACAAAATAAAAACCAAATCATTCCCTAAAATAAACACCCAACAAAACCCACAAACCTAATATTTACCATAATTCCCCTACTAATAACAACCCCCTACACATAAAACCCCCCAAACCCCCACAACTAAATACCCCCCAACCCCCCCCCCCCCCCCCATCCAACTACTTAACCAATCCCCCATAAATTCAATAAATTAACCAATTCTACAAACCCCATACAAAACCCAAACCCCCACATTAATACCAAACCAATCCCCCCCCCCCCCCCCCAACCCCCCACAACCCCACTCCACCCACCCCCCCCCCCCAAATACCACCCCCCCAAAAAAACCAAAAAACCCCAAAAAACCCCCCCCCCCCCCCCCCCAACACAACAAAACCCCCAACCCCCCCAAACACCCCCCCCCAACCCCCCAACCCAAAACCACCCCCATACCCCCACAACCCCCACCCCCACCACACCCAAAAAAAACCCCCCCCCCCCCCACCAAAAACCCAAATCCCCCCCACCCAAAACCCCCCACCAAAAAACCCCCTCACCCCCCCCAACCCCACAACCCACCCCAACCCCCATACCCAAAACCCAACAACAACCCCCCCCCCCACAAAACCCCCCCCAACCCCCCCCACCCAACCCCAAAAAACCACCCACCCCCCACCCCCCCCCCCCCCCCACCAACACCCCCCTACCCCCCAAAACCCCCCCCCCCCCCCCCCCCCCCCACAATCAACCCAATAACCCAACCCCCCCCCCCCCCCCCCCCCCCCCCCCACCCCCCCCCCCAAAACCAACCCCCCCTACCCCCCCCCCCCCCCCCCCCCCCAACCCCCCCCACCCCCCCCCACCCAAAAAACAAAAAAAAACCACCCCCCCCCCACCCCCCAAAACCCCCCCCCATACCCCCCCCCCCTCCCCCCCAACCCCCCCCAAAACCCACCCCCCGCCCCACCAACACCCCCTCCCACACCCCCCACCCCCCCCAAAACCAACCCACCCCCCCCCCCCCAAACCCCCCCCCCCCCCCCCCCCCCCCCAACCCCCCCCCCACACCCCCCCCAAACCCCCCCCCCCCCCCCCCCAAAAAACCCAAACAAAAACCCCCCCCAAAAAAACAAAACCCCAACCCAACCCCCCCCCCAAACCCCCCCCCCCCAAATTAACCCCCCCCCCCAAACCCCAAACCCCCCCAAACCCCCCCCCCAAAAACCCCCCCCCCCCCCCCCCCCCCCCCCCCCCCCCCCCCCACCCCACCCCCACCATACCCCCCCCCACCCCCAAACCCCCCCCCCCCCCCCCCC
>JAMPIV010005573.1:0-162500 GCA_024509875.1 Oreohelix idahoensis | reverse complement strand
ATTTACATTAGAGCGCCAATGTTGAGAGCGTCTTTGATGAGGCATATTTGAGGAATTCATTATATTAGCACGGGGATGCCGACCGTTGCTAGGCATATTTGAGGAATTCATTATATTAGCACGGGGATGCCGACCGTTGCTGAGAGGATCCAGTAGTAAGATTATATGGCGCTAATGATTATGAGAAGTGGAGATGTGACTGGAGTACTGTATTATTGTATTGCTATGACTTGTACTTAATTGTGACTGTGTATTCTGTGTATTTCATGAACGTGTTGTGGTGTAAATAAACGTTATTAACAGTACACCTGCCGTTACACCATTCCAGGCCTCTGATGTGTGTATCTGTGGCGTGTGAATGCACCACGCACACTCACTACAACATTTAACACGGTAGGAGAACAGTAGGCGTGATTATAGTCACGCATGACCATAAATAGCCATTAAACTATTAAATGAGTAATTATTAATGGTTGACCAATAACAGACGTATCAGTAGTAACTTCAAACTTAGTTGTATCACCATCTTCACAATCAAACCAACTATTGCAAGTATTATACATGGTACATTAACATCATAATTATGTACATCAACCAACTGAAATCCTGAAAGAAAGTTACATTAATTTCACAATTATATACAGTAATTCTACATTCCCTCTGGATTGTCAGAATACACTAGCTAGACACTGAATGAATCAAGGTAGGCTGCCACTAGACACATGGAATGAAGTCTGCGCTCGCTCTGTCACCTTCTGTCTGCTGAGTAAACTGATTTCGAGCGTGTGTGTCGATTTTAAATTTGCCGATTTTTATATAGGCGTAGTGTGATCGACCGATAGAGCACTTACGTCATCCAGAACTTGGTCAACATTTTTCCAGTCTCTCGAGAGCAGATTTTTGCAGTTTGTGCTATTTTCACTACACATAACTTCTCTTTCCACTTCAACCATAATCGCTGTCACTTTCCTTCATATCTCCGTTTATTCAGCTCATTCGTGGCTTTCATTAGATATAGGTTTTGTCCCATCTTCAGCTGATTTCGATTTTATGAGAATTTTTAAAGTGAACAGAACACGATTTCCACAACAAGGTGACACGCATAATTGCAGTTATCACAGTCTTTTAAACATGCAATACAATTCCTACACTTGCCTTACCATCTGCCTCAAACTACGGGTTTGGTAGAAATATGCTGTAATAATCCATTTCTGGAATATCTGGCTAATTCTAACGTCGACTAGCACAGATTCCGATAGCTTGTTCCGCCATTGTGAAATTACCATAAGCCGGCTGCCAGAAATAGCGCGTTTCTGATTGGTTGGTTCTGATTCGCTTTCCGAGAATTGCCACGTTATTTTTTCCACAATGTCACAACTTAGATATTTTATAACTTTACGATCTCTACATTTATACATACACTCAGACACAATTTCCTTCGAGTGGCAGGTAAATTACGACCATGGCTCGAACAACAATTTCGTAGTAAGTCAGCCTGTTGTCTTCTTAGCAGCAGAATATTGGTGTGACTTTGGAAAGTGTAGAATTGTGTCTGAACCGACCTTATACGGGCATACCTCGGAGATATTGCTGGTTTGGTTTTAGACCACCGCAATAAAGCGAATATCGCAATAAAGCGGGTCATACCCATTTTTTAGTTTTGGCTTCCCAGTGCATATAAAAGCCTAAAATCATGTTTACACTATGTCTATTAAGTGCGCAATAGCGCTAGCTCAAAAAAAAAAAAAAAAAAAAAATTACTGTAAAATTTAAAATACTTTATTGCTAAAAAAAATGCTAATCTTCAGCATCTGAGCCAAAATCTATCGGAAGAATAAGGCACGTTCTAATAAATAAACATGAATAATTTGAAGAAAAAAAGCGCAGTATCCGCGAAGCGCAATAAAGCGAGGTATGCCTGTATACAGTTTGCAATCAGTATGACTTTATTAAGCCTGTATGTAATTGGATCTTCCTCTCTCATGCCGATTGGTTTAGTCTGTCTAGTTGGATCTTCCTTTCTCATCCCGATTGGTTTCTCCCTTTCACTACCTCTGCATTTCATAGGCTAGGCTCTCTCTTGGTAATTTTGATTGGTTGCCTCTCTTTTGTAACAGCATAATTAGGTAATTCACTTGTTGTGAACTTACATATAGAATTATATTGCGATTAATCATAAAAATATTAAATTACAGTATAACTTCCAGAGTGTTTCTGTCCGTTTCGCTACAACCATTGTCGCTTGCCGCTCCGCTACCGCACTTCCCTACACTACCCAGTCATTGTATGTATTGTGTGTTCCAACTTTCGAATTGAGATCTACCGTCACTATGACAAGATCACATCTCGGTGCGGTTGGGGTCCTCCTGCAGCCGCTGAGAAAATTCGTCACCGACCTCTTCGTTGCTGTCATTTGTTGATGCATAGCATTGCATTTTGGTGATGTTGGTGGATCTCCCTCTCAGTCTTGTTCTTATCAGACTGTTGTTGATGGGTTTCCATTCCAGTAGCGACCTTTCTATTCCTTTTTTTAGGATAATGACTACGCCTTCATTGAGCTGTCCATTCTCTCCCCCAGAGTAAAGTATTGTTTCTCTTGTTGCTGCTTTTATTCTCCCTGTCCCGGTCCATCTGCTCTCACCTATTTCCAGGATACGTAATCTGTAGTGTCTTATTTCTGTTGTGATCTGCCTCAGTTTTCCTGCCTTATTTATTGTTCGGACGTTCCAGAATCCAATTCTGATTTCGTGTTTTGGAATCAGGGAGTCCGTTTTCATGCCAGTGGCTTCCTTCCGTTTTTCACTACTGTCAGTCGTACGAGCCTCAGACTCCGGATGTTCGTCCCACATCAAAGCTGTTTCATCTGTTGCAGTTTCCGTAGCGTGTGTGCTTTTTTACATAGACAGGGGTGTCGACCCTGTGCCCCCAACCTGGACGACCAGGGTGCCGGCTTTAGTCTGGCCCCTATCCGCGCAGACCTCTCCAGCTTGGTAGAACCTACTAGGAGTAAACCTCCCGCTGACATTGCTCTAGGGGTTGTCAGGATATTCAAGCCGCCATACCGCTACAAGGTATAGATACCATTGATGGCAGATACTATACATTATAAGACAGCTAAATGCAACACATTCTAGCGCAACACAGCTGCATACATATATGGTAACAAATCACATCTACATACAGTACATCATAACCTAACATAGCTACATACAGCACATCATAACACAACACAACGCAGCTACATAAAGTGCACCGTAACACAACACAGCTACATACACTACATCATAACACAACACAGCTACATACACTACATCATAACACAACACAGCTACATACACTACATCATAACACAGCACTGCTGCATACAGTGCATATAACACAACACAACTACGTACAGTACAGCAGAACACAGCATAACTACATAATGAACATCATAACAATACAGCTGCTCACAGTACATCTTAACACAACACAGCTACACACAGTACATCATAACACAACTACATACAGCGCATAGTCACACAACATCGCTACATGCAGTACATCATAACACAATACAGCTACATACAGTACATCATAACACAACACAGCTACATACAGGGCATTGTCACACAACACAGCTACTTGCAGTACATCATAACACAATACAGCTGCATACAGTACATCATAACACAATACAGCTACATACAGTACATCATAACACAATACAGCTAAATACAGTACATCACAACACAGTATAGCTACATACAGTACATCATAATATAATACAGCCACATACAGTACATCATAACACAATACAGCTACATACCATACATCATAACACAATACAACTACATACAGTACATCATAACACTGTGACAGTGACCTCGTCACTTTAAGAACTATCACTTCTAACTAAACAGACTATAGCTTGGGTGATAGAAATTAGTTAAAATTTAATGGTAAAAACGGAGCATGATAGTAACAGCGTAGATAAATTTATTGTCCAATCGTGAGATGAAATAAGATCACGCAACGCTGATCCAGATTGAGCTGAAAAACCTAGCGGGCTTTTCCCCGGCCAAAGTAGTTGCAGACAAGTAGCCGAAGTGACCAGACGCACTGGCCTTATGCTGTAGTTGAGAATTGTTCACAATGAATTAAATGAGGATTTCATTCTATCTGTTGAAGACATAAGTATTGCTCCTTCACAGTGTTTTAAATTGTGGTGCATTATTTCAATTCAGGATGACACCGTAAGTAGCTCGCTACAAATGCCTTATAACGTTTTTGCCATGTCAAGTCAGACTAGCTCGTACAGATCTAGAAGAAAAAGATATGGCTGTACGATTGCCATTTGAACAATGCATAGTGTGGAAAAATTAATGCAGAAGCACTGACAGTTTCCCTAGTATCGAAGCTAGATTGTTAAAAATGAAGAAAATGATTTGTTCATAGATAACTGCAGGTATCTAGATTGTTAAAAATGAAGAAAATGATTTGTTCATAGATAACTGCAGGTATTCCCTACTTTGTATAAGCCTATTGCGAAGGGATACAATTATTGAAGGAGAAGATTTTTATAAGGATTGAATCAGGGGATGATTGACACGAAGTCTATCGCCCACTTGTAACATGGAGAAGAGTGTATACAAATGATTGAAACAAAGCATGCATTGATATTATATTGACTCGCACTTTCTTATGAAACAATGCTGTAAATAAAAAGTTTGCAATTTGGATCAAGGATAGTTGATCTCTTATTTTGCCTTGCCTTGGAATTGCCTAAGAAAGGGAAAGAAGAATGTCTGTTGAAAACTAATAAAATAATGAACCATAACTGCTCTAAAATATTACACCTTAGAGGATCATCCCAGAACCTGGTACACCCTTAAGTCTGTCGAAGAACAATTTCCACCTCTAGCGTATAGGCTAGTCGACTGACTAGACTCTTCGTAAACAGCAAACCCCAAACACCCTGCCCTGTCCTGTCACAACACAATACAGCCACATACAGTACATCATAACACAATACAGCTACATATAGTACATCATTACACAATACAGCTACATACCGTAGGCCTACAACATAATACAGCACAGCTACGACCAACACTTGGTCATCGTTCAGAATCTCTACCCCCAGTTCTGGAAAGTCTTCAGCACTTGTATCCAACCACAGACTAAACTGTTATCGACTATATGCAACCAGACTCCAGTGATTTACAACTGGGTAGTTGATGTGGGCGTGATAATACCAGGAGACGGAAGAAACAAGGCATAGGAAGGGCGGAGGAAAGGGTAGGCCTTCGAGCCGCGGGAATGATCTTTATTTCAAATGATCCGATTTTCAAACACGGTAATGGGAGGCTGAAAGATATGAAAGAACACCCGAAAGAACAAGCCTTCTAAGTGCCTTATTTCTATGTAACGCTGATTTTTATCTTCGATTTGCCTTCTTTCGTTGGTCTAGTCTCTACTTCCTCACTAACCCGGCTTTCTGCATAGGAGGTCTGTGTATGCCAGGGTTTCTTAAACTGTGGTCCATGAATCCCTTGGGTGTCCGTGAATGGATTATAGGGGGCCTGTGTACATATAACCTAAAATATATAATGTAACGTTTTTAATTATGGTTTTATGTGCATTTTTGTTTTCCAAGAAAGAGTCCAAAGCCTTCATCGGACAATCAAAGTGGTCCCTGGTGTGTGCAGAGCCGGCCGTAAAGCATTCGGCGCCCGGGCGAGTGTTAGACATGCGCTCCGCCCCCACAGTCTAGCCGCGAAAGTTAAATTCTACTGGAAAATTAAGTAAGATGCGTGAATTAAATTGCAGATCTGTTTTACGTAGTTATTGTTTACAAACAAACAAACACATAAACGTGATAACAACTACAACAATAGTATTAAACAGGTCATACACTTTGGTTTTAGTGTTTTCTTATAAAACTTGTGTAAAAGCCCATCATAAGACGGGAATTAAATTCAAAAGCGCCAGTACCTAACGGCAATTTTACTTATTTAAAAGTATTTTTTTTAAACCACTGTGCATCACCACAGTACACGAACTACGTAGCAGCAGCGAGGATCCCAATGTATGTATAACGGGATCACACATTCTATAAATATTTTTGTGCACACCGTCATTTGCGCATTCTTCTTTGGTAAGTGTTACTATTTTCGGGAGGGTACATTTAAGGGAAACAATACAATTAATGTCTAACTTTCAACCAAAGTTGCATCCCTTTGCGTTACGCACTGACAGAAAAAGCTGGGATTTTATACATAGGATATTTACAATGTGTGCTTTGGCGTGGGAGAATTGTGTTCCAGCTGAAGGAATGTCTAGCTTTTTTGAAAGACAAAAAAAAAAAATTGTTTCCTCCTTCCCCCCCCCGCTCCGGCGCCCGCTTGTCTTTAGCGGTCATCGCGGCCGCCCTGATCGCCCTGCCTTAAGACCAACTGCCTGTGTATGTATAACCTTGAAAACATCGGCGATACTCGAGCCTGCACATCAGGAGACAAGTGTATTTGAACGTGTGCTGTTAGACGTCATTAAATTATCTTTTGTACGTTTGTGCTGCCCACACTTCTTCTTGCTTGTTTGCATATCTAGTGCAGCCTTTCTCAAACATTTTATCCTGGAGGAACCCTTAAAATAATTTTCAGGTCTCAGGGAACCCCTGCATAAAAATTATTGCATCTACAGCTCATGGTGCGTTAGCGTGATCAGTAAGTTGTAAATATAATAATCCAATAAAAATCGTCACTGTTCTTTTGAGTAGAGAATGATTGTTTCTGTGGATCTGATTATTTTGGCCAACTTATTAACCTACTCTTTTTGTGTGGTTACCCCTCCCCACAAAGAGTATCATATGTGATGCAAGTCAGTCGTGTAGGTAGAAGACACGTCAGTTTTTCGTATGTTTTTTTTTAAATTTCTTGATTTTTTTTTTACCTAATCCAAGTTTGCCTAAAAGTCTTATCACACATTTCTACTCTACAAGATGCTAATGAAATATGATATGTGCACACGGCTGTTTGCGAGCGATCTTTTTGTTTTCTCTGACCGCGCTATTTATAGCTATCGTGACAGAGGTCACGTGGTCAACTTCCTAACGAGAAAAAAATGTGGCGGTGTTTACTTTTGATAGGGCTTAATTAATGCTTTTAGGCTACTTTATTATTATAAATACCGGCTTCAATTTTGCGTAAAGCTAGACTAGAAATGTTAGAGTAAACTTTAGAACAAGAACAAACATTTTATCACAATTAGAACAGAAGATATAATAGTCTGAAATAGTGTAAAATTTACGTTTTTTTTAATATTTTGTTATGGTTTGTTTCTAATGCAATTTACACTAAAACGATCACAATCAACATGCATAACAAATTACAGAAATCAAAAGTAGAAAACCTGCAGAAAATGGATATCATAGTTTTGTTTTGGTTTCATGCGTCAGACATTAATTATTGAAACATTAAATTGCAAGTCCACATTTATTACCTTAAAATAACACACCCAATTGTCCCCAAAACATGAGAGCTAACAATTATCTCAATCATACATCACGATGGTCATGTAAAAATGAGTATGGCCATGAGTAAAACGAAATGTTCAATTTAATAAATAAATAGGTGTATTTAATAAATACACCTATTAAATGATTTCCACACTCTGTTAATTCTGTCACTCTCACGCAACAACTGCCATAATTTGCTCTAGCCCCAAAATTTCGCTCAATTATCAGTCACACTTCCTTTTTTTTAATAGGAGGAATCTGTACATTCACAGATGGAGAAATTTATAACAAATGAGTTTCCATTATAAATTTTAATTGTGAAGTTATAATTTTAATACCGCTGGCGCGTCTTTCAATTTTGGAAATAGTGGAATGTACAAATTCTCCTCTCATGTGCCTGCTGCAGGTCTAGTGAGTCAGTTGATGTTCCAACAATATGTTTCCTAACAGTGTGGAGAAATTGAGATCGCTTACGTTTTGTTGGCGTTCTGGTGACTGATGTTTCTGTTCTATGTTTAATTAGTTTTTGTAGTACAATAGGCTGTCCTCTGGATTTGCATTTTATGATATTATTTTTTGCTGTTTCTAGTTTTTTTCTAACAATAGATGTGAATAAGGTTTCTTCCTCTTGTGTTAGTGGTTGTGAAGGTGGCTTAGCAAGTAAATTAATATGAAACAAATATAAAGGTATGTTATCAGGCACTCGCAGGAAATAAAGAAGTAGAACACCAGACAACAGAAAAACAACAGACATGAGCGGCTTACCCAGGATTTGAACACTGGACCTTCCGTGCGACAACCCCGCCTAGCCATGCAAGCGAATCACACTATCCTCCCTGCCATCTACGCATCATCTAAAAATGATGTTTCAATGGCAGGTCATCAGTGCGAACCACAATACACGACACCGGAAGTCCACCATGGGCAGTTCAGCCTATTAATGACGCAATCACTTCTGTTGTTTCTCTATCCTGCAGTATAGGCCAATCCAACAAGACAAGGACCTTAATACTGTGTCCAGTAAATGAGAGTAGACTAGAACAGTGAGAACAGGACAGTGGGTAGGTTTGGTATTGTATAAACATTTATTACACATAAGGAAGGGAAACCCGAGGCCTGCAAACAGTAAATTAATATGAAACAAATATAAAGGTATGTTATCAGGCACTCGCAGGAAATAAAGAAGTAGAACACCAGACAACAGAAAAACTTATTTTTACTGTTTGCAGGCCTCGGGTTTCCCTTCCTTATGTGTAATAAAGGTTTATACAATACCAAACCTACCCACTGTCCTGTTCTCACTGTTCTAGTCTACTATCATTTACTGGACACAGTATTAAGGTCCTTGTTTTTGTAGTGGATTTTGATGGTATTGTATGGTGGTGTTATCACCTAGTGTGATGCGTGAGGTCAGCTGTGAAGGCTCCTGAGATAATTGTAACTGTGAATATACAGAAGGCCCTTTCGTGCTACCACTTTATGACCTCACACATATCTTTTTTTACTAATGAATGTGGCTACGTTAAAATCTAGGGTACTGAATGCAATGTGTTGTATGGACATATACACACACCCACAGATATTAATTAAGTCTAATACTATCAATAAAATTTATAACACAATGAACTAAATTCAGCTGGTTAAATTTAGAATAGAAATCTTTTTTTTAAATTTATTTGTTCTGAACCAAGGTTTTATTTTGGCCAGAACTTATGCAAAGATTTTGAAATTTATGAATGAATGGCATGAATAAATGGCATGTTAAATGAAAGATGTTTACATATGCAATCTTCAAGATTAATTATAGTATTACTGTTCGTAATGTTAATTTTTCTGGGAAAACTATGAATGGATGTGCTGTTGGGGTGGCTTCATCCCTCCCTGTTTATGCCTACACAGCATTGTCCATTAATGATGGAAGGAAATGGGATGCTTCAGTAGTAAATTCTCTTGGGTGCTAGTTTTATGAAGTTGGTGTAAGTTCAGCAGGCCAGATAGCCCACTTAACTTTGCCAGATTTGTTCTGGTGCTGGAATATGATGGCCCCACCTCTCCGTGCTTGAGCAATACACATATGTTCTGTCGAAATGTACCCTGCACGGGTCCTCACTTCAATTATTAATCAGCGTTTGACACCACCTTAGTGTCAAGATCGAACTCACAGCTCTGAAATAAAGTATTGGTTTTTGATCAGAACCTTACCTAATAAGCCACTTCTACACATAACAAATTACAATAACACCACATAAACAGGGTCAGTTCTCTCTGACCAGACAGCACATCTTACCTAGTTGGTTTCGCATAGGGTAAGTTTCCCCAGTCTACAGATTCTGAAATAGGTGCATTATCTCACTGCCATAGAATAGGATAGGTGATATGATTCACTGTTCTCAACACTTGATCACCCCTTCCTAAACCTTGCTGTAGTTTATATATTGTTTGTCCCTAGACCCTGAACTAGGGCGGGGGGTCCAGAGCGAATCCTTACTTGTTTGTAAGGCTAGATTTCGATATGGCAGTATCAAATCACTCGAACATTAAACAATATTCAAAATATACAAAGAAATAATTTCAATCTTACCAGATTATGAATAAAGAACACAGAAATGCTAGCAAAACTCAGCTGAGCTGCTGTCTATAGTATGGCGTCCCTGAACTTATTTCAATTTATTTCATTTGGAAATCACCACACTTGAAATTTACTGTGTCTATCACTGGACAACTATTGAGGAATGGCAAAAAAGCTCGTCTGAGCGCGGATAATATGATTGTCTGTGGCCAATCAATGCCTTGGTTTTTTTTTAAATTCAAATTTCCTACACTAAAGTCATTTCAGTCATGCTTCAGTCAAGTATGGATTTTTATCTGTTAGTCTGTCCGTCTCTACTTGCGTTTTCACAAAAACGTACTTGATTTTTGAACCAACCTTTCTCTCCCCTCCAAAATTTTGTCGTTAAAAGTTATTTTTAGACACAGCTTCCACCAATATCCCTTCTCTTCCATGCTAAGTAGATTTGAACACCTGCGTCTCGAGGTCGCGATTTTTTGTGCAAATAGCGACACTTTTGATTCAATGCAGTCTTTCGCTGTTGTGAACAACACTGTCTTTTGTCATTATTTTCATTATTATCTATCCGTCTGTAAAATTAAAAACATATTATTTCACTGCTCAGAATGGGCCATCCGGCCAGCTAATTTTTATATTCCTAACATTAATATTAAGAAAAAGTTACTTTTTAAATTTTGTAATATTTCAAGCATCTGCGTTTAGCCGCTGAATTCAAATCAAAGGCTTGGTATCGCAAAAGCGTCCAATAAATGACTGTGGCGTATCATATCCAAGGTCCCTTCTGTCGAATTCCTTGCGTTTTCATGCTTAGCCTGAGATAAGAATACGAGAGGCTGATGATCCGTCTCCACCACAAAAGTCCTACCATACAGATAGATTTGAAACTTCTTTATTGCCCAGATTAACGCTAAACATTCTTTTTCGCTTGTGGAGTATCCTTGTTCCGCCTTATTCAATTTGCGGCTTGCATAAGCGACTGGTTTCAGTTCCCCATCAGGTGAAGATGATCTTTGCAACAAAGCCCCTCCGAGTCCTACATTACTTGCATCGGTTCTTAAGACAAAGTCCTGTGTCAAATCAGGCAGTTTGAGAATAGGCCTGCTAGTGAGTTTTTCCTTTAACTCTTGGAACGCTAGTTCACATTGTGCAGTCCAAATAATTTTATCTGGAAGTCCCTTGCGAGTCAGATCAGTCAGAGGAGCACAAATAGCGTTAAAATTTTTGATGTATTTCTGATAAAATCCGCATAACGACACGAATGATCGCACGTCCTTTTTTGTTTGTGGTCTAGGTGCTCTCTGCAGTTTTTCCAAGTTCTTAGGATCAGGGGTCATGTTACCCTGATATACAGTGTGTCCCAAGAATTCCAACTCTTTGCATCCAATACAACATTTTGTTGGCCTAGCAGTTAAGTTCGCCTCCCGAAGTCTATTAAATAACATTTCTAGAGCTTCAATGTGTTCTTCAAATGTCTCTGTGGCGACGAGAATATCATCCATGAAATTCGTGATACATGGGTTATTCAGGGGATCCAACAATTTGCGCATCATCCTTGAAAACACACTCGGAGCATTTTTCAGTCCGAATGGTAGCATATTGAATTCATAATGTCCATCCGAAGTGCTAAAAGCCAAATAAGGTCTCACTTCAGGCTTCACTGGGATCTGGTAATAGCCTTTACTAAGATCCACCTTTGAAAAAGTATTTTGCCTTGTTCAGTCTGGCAAATAACTGTTTTGTGTCTGGTAATGGATCCACTTGTCCTTCTGTGACAGCATTCAGTTTCCTGTAATCTATGCACAGTCTGTGTTCCCCAGACGGTTTTCTCAACAAAACGACACTAGAACTAAAAGATGATTCACTGTGCGAAATAATCCCCTCCTTCAGCAAATAATCTATTTCTTCCTTCAATGCCTTCTCCTTCGCGAACGGAATAGAATAGGCTCTCATACAGATTGGGTTTGAGTCTACCAGTTTCATGTCATACTGTAGCAAATTTGTATGGCCTGGTTTATCTGTTAATACATCTGTATGTTCCTCCAGAACCTGTTGAACTCTCTCCCTCTGGTTTTTTAGTCAGGTGCTTACTGACTTTTACCTGTGCTGCTGTTTCACAAGGATGTAATGGGTATTCATGTGAGGTGAGTGGTTCCTTTTGCATCTGGGTTGCAATAGCCAAGGTCAATAAGGGGGTGCTTTCCTGGAGTGGTCTGTCCAGATACTTCTTTAATAAGTTTACATGATAAACTTTCTCCTTCCCCTTTTTGTCAATTTTATAGTTTGTTCTAGACACCTTCTCTAGAACCGTATATGGACCTTGCCAACCAATTTGTAATTTATTCTGGCTACCGGGTAGTAGAAGAAGCACCTTCTCTCCCACAGCTAGTTCTCGGTCCTTTGCCTTCCTATTAAAATATGCTGCATGTTTCTTCCTGGCTTGTTTCAAATTATCATTTGCCAGTTTCCATCCAGCTTTCAAACGAGTGGTCAGTTCGTTCACATATTGATAAGATGAGGTAACAGGTTCTTCCGCCTTCTCATCCGTCCAGGTCCTTAATAAAGCTTCTAAAGGACCTTTTATTGGCCTCCCAAATAGCAGAGTTGCGGGAGCCATCCCGGTTGAACTATGTGGTACCTCCCGATACGCAAACAATGCGGCGGGCAGGAATTGATCCCACAGATCCGGTTTTTCGTGTGCCAGCTTTCTCAGGATAGAAATGAGAGTCCCGTTGAACCTCTCTACCTGGCCGTTCCCTTGTGGATGGTACGGACTACAATGAAAGTGTCTGGCTTGAAATAGTTTAAAAAACTTCTTCCGTTAGTTTCCCCTTGAACTGAGATCCATTATCCGTCAAGATTTGATGCGGGAATCCTAATCGGGTGAATATTGTAAGTAGTGCCTCTGCTACATGTTTTGAATCAATTGATGGCAGGGCTACCGCCTCTCCCCACATAGAACAAGTGTCCACCAGAGTAAGGATGTAACTGTTCCTCCTCTTGGTCCGAGTGAGAGGTCCCACAATATCCACTGCAACCCTCTCAAAAGGTGTTCCCACTATGGGCATTTCCCCTAGAGTTGCAGGAGCAGTCCAGTGCTTTGGAGCTACCCTTTGACATTCAGGGCAGGATTTGACATATCTTTTTATATCCTCCGTTATCCCTGGCCAGAAGTAATGACAAGCTATACGCTGTCCTGTGGCGCTGATCCCCATGTGACCACTGAAGGGAATCGCATGCCCGAGTTCCATCACTTTATCTCTATATGAGGTGGGAAGAACCAGCTGGTTGTGACCATTTATTCCAGTTCCGGCCTTCCTGTATAATAGTTTGTTCTTCATGAAATATTCCCCCTTGCTCGGAGGTGTGTGGCATTTGGGCAATTTTTTAAAACATGGCTTGAGTGTCCTATCCTCAGCCTGCGCCTTTCTCATCTCCTCTGGATGAGCATTTATAGGTTCACCTTCTTCCTCCTTCTTCTGTGACCTGGTCTGCACTGTCGCCATGATCACAGGTTTCTCGGGATTCCCCAAGAAGACGTATCTACACCCCAATATCAGAGGGTAGATTGGTTCATCTATCACTGCTGCTCTGATTTCTCCTTCCACATAGCGAGTTTTCACCGTTATCCTTGCGATGGGAAGTGTCATGAGTGGTATGTCCTTGGTCGCCCCTTGTATTTCCACTGTTTCTGTGGTATACTGACTTGGGTCCACTAGGCTAGACTTCACAACTGAATCATAATCCAAACCTGTATCATAAAGGCACCTTATGGTGGCCCCATTACAAATAACATCCTCACAAACTGGGGGGTGATAAGGTTCCTGTTGTCCATTAGGATTAACCTTTAATCTTTGCGTCCCCGACTTCATTGCAGCAATGTTTGAAGGTTTCCTTCTACAAAATTCGGTGTTATGGTTATCCTTCTTGCACCATTTACACCATCTTTTTCCTTGGTTCAACGGTTTTCTTTCATTGAACTTTTGGTCATTGAACTGTGAGTTTCTGTCGCGATAGTCATTTCTTGGCCGCTCAAAGTTTGTCCTACTTTTATTTCCCTGCTCTCTATTATCAAATTTATTAAATTGCTGTGGAGCTTTAAAATTATCTATGTGCTTCTTTTTAGCACCACTTACCTCTGCCTGGGCTGCCTGATACCTCTCAGCGACATTTAAAACCTCTCCCAACTTCTCTGCACCTTGTTCCATGAGAAATTTTCTCATGTCTGGAGCCATGGACTCTCTCAATTGCTCAATCATGATCATTTCTTTAAGATCTTGGGTCTTCCCCAGAGCAGTCCATTTCTCCAAATAGGTTTCCAGTCTAGCAGAGAATTGGTGGTATGTCTCCCCAGGCAACAGTTTGGCATTTCTAAATTTCTTACGATAAAATTCACCATTCTTCTCGTACCTTAATAACAAAGCCTGCTTTAACATGTCATAATTGTCTTGGTCTTCCCTGTTCATTTTAGCAAAGACTTCATAAGAAGTACCTCTCAGTCCTTGTGATAGCTTTAAACTCCACCTCTCTCTCTCTCTAACCCATATGTAGTAGCTAATAACTCAAAACGTCCTAGGTACCCCTCTATGTCATCGTCTTTTTCAACAAAATGGTCTAAATGAAACCCCATAGCTGAGTTTGAGGCTCCCAGACTGGGCGTAGCATCTGAGGCAAAAGGGCTGGCACCATTTTCAGGAGCCTGGCCTTGTAATTCCAGCTCCCTTAGTCGTAATTCGTGCTCCCTTTGCAACCTTCTATCTTCTGCTTCCCTTTCGGCCTTTTTTTCTTCTGCCTCCCTTTCGGCCTTTTTATCTTCTGCCTCCCTTTGCTGTCGTTTGTCTTCTGCCTCAATCTGCAGCCTCTTAATTTCTCTATCCGCCTCTAACCTCTTCTCTTCAGCCAACCTTTCAGACTCTAATTTTCTTTCAGCCTCTTTTTCTAATCTCCTTTCTTCCCGTTCAATATATTTATCACATTCAGCCGTTACGTATTGAATTAAAATCTGACCATCCATTCCCATCTCCTTTGCGGTCAGCACAGCAGCTGATCTAAATTTTGCTAGCTCCGCCATACTTTCTAAACAATATAATAATATACAAAATAAATCTCTAACCAGTAAATACACTAAGTACTTCTTATGACTATAGTCTAACTAATTCTAACTAACCAGTTAACTAATTAATTATTACTGGCTGTGAAGATTCACCAACTTCTAATTGCCCTTTTAATTTAAAGGGACACTTTTAATTTTAAGGGAATTTTACAATTTTGTTCCCCTAATTTTATTTCTCCCACCAGGAGATCCTTATATTACTGTTTATGCTAAATATCCCGGACAAGACCCCAATATATGTAGTGGATTTTGATGGTATTGTATGGTGGTGTTATCACCTAGTGTGATGCGTGAGGTCAGCTGTGAAGGCTCCTGAGATAATTGTAACTGTGAATATACAGAAGGCCCTTTCGTGCTACCACTTTATGACCTCACACATATCTTTTTTTACTAATGAATGTGGCTACGTTAAAATCTAGGGTACTGAATGCAATGTGTTGTATGGACATATACACACACCCACAGATATTAATTAAGTCTAATACTATCAATAAAATTTATAACACAATGAACTAAATTCAGCTGGTTAAATTTAGAATAGAAAATCTTTTTTTTAAATTTATTTGTTCTGAACCAAGGTTTTATTTTGGCCAGAACTTATGCAAAGATTTTGAAATTTATGAATGAATGGCATGAATAAATGGCATGTTAAATGAAAGATGTTTACATATGCAATCTTCAAGATTAATTATAGTATTACTGTTCGTAATGTTAATTTTTCTGGGAAAACTATGAATGGATGTGCTGTTGGGGTGGCTTCATCCCTCCCTGTTTATGCCTACACAGCATTGTCCATTAATGATGGAAGGAAATGGGATGCTTCAGTAGTAAATTCTCTTGGGTGCTAGTTTTATGAAGTTGGTGTAAGTTCAGCAGGCCAGCTAGCCTACTTAACTTTGCCAGATTTGTTCTGGTGCTGGAATATGATGGCCCCACCTCTCCGTGCTTGAGCAATACACAGATGTTCTGTCGAAATGTACCCTGCACGGGTCCTCACTTCAATTATTAATCAGCATTTGACACCACCTTAGTGTCAAGATCGAACTCACAGCTCTGAAATAAAGTATTGGTTTTTGCTCAGAACCTTACCTAATAAGCCACTTCTACACATAACAAATTACAATAACACCACATAAACAGGGTCAGTTCTCTCTGACCAGACAGCACATCTTACCTAGTTGGTTTCGCATAGGGTAAGTTTCCCCAGTCTACAGATTCTGAAATAGGTGCATTATCTCACTGCCATAGAATAGGATAGGTGATATGATTCACTGTTCTCAACACTTGATCACCCCTTCCTAAACCTTGCTGTAGTTTATATATTGTTTGTCCCTAGACCCTGAACTAGGGCGGGGGGTCCAGAGCGAATCCTTACTTGTTTGTAAGGCTAGATTTCGATATGGCAGTATCAAATCACTCGAACATTAAACAATATTCAAAATATACAAAGAAATAATTTCAATCTTACCAGATTATGAATAAAGAACACAGAAATGCTAGCAAAACTCAGCTGAGCTGCTGGCTATAGTATGGCGTCCCTGAACTTATTTCAATTTATTTCATTTGGAAATCACCACACTTGAAATTTACTGTGTCTATCACTGGACAACTATTGAGGAATGGCAAAAAAAAGCTCGTCTGAGCGCGGATAATATGATTGTCTGTGGCCAATCAATGCCTTGGTTTTTTTTTTAAATTCAAATTTCCTACACTAAAGTCATTTCAGTCATGCTTCAGTCAAGTATGGATTTTTATCTGTTAGTCTGTCCGTCTCTACTTGCGTTTTCACAAAAACGTACTTGATTTTTGAACCAACCTTTCTCTCCCCTCCAAAATTTTGTCGTTAAAAGTTATTTTTAGACACAGCTTCCACCAATATCCCTTCTCTTCCATGCTAAGTAGATTTGAACACCTGCGTCTCGAGGTCGCGATTTTTTGTGCAAATAGCGACACTTTTGATTCAATGCAGTCTTTCGCTGTTGTGAACAACACTGTCTTTTGTCATTATTTTCATTATTATCTATCCGTCTGTAAAATTAAAAACATATTATTTCACTGCTCAGAATGGGCCATCCGGCCAGCTAATTTTTATATTCCTAACATTAATATTAAGAAAAAGTTACTTTTTAAATTTTGTAATATTTCAAGCATCTGCGTTTAGCCGCTGAATTCAAATCAAAGGCTTGGTATCGCAAAAGCGTCCAATAAATGACTGTGGCGTATCATATCCAAGGTCCCTTCTGTCGAATTCCTTACTTTATGTCAACTTGGGGGGCGGGGGGGGGGGGGGGGGGAACGGGACTTTTTCTCCTTGCCCCCCCAATTTGCGTCCATTAACCTCGCTAGTTCAAGTACGCGTTCAGTCAGATTTTTGTCTTTTGATCCTCGTTCCGTTTTGCCTTCAAGTCTAACACCTGATGACCCGCGGCGCGGGCGATCATGTATTCCAGCAGCTTACGCATTGGTTTTTATCCTTACATTTTATCCTTTCATTTTTAGATGATGCGTAGATGGCAGGGAGGATAGTGTGATTCGCTTGCATGGCTAGGCAGGTTGTCGCACGGAAGGTCCAGTGTTCAAATCCTGGGTAAGCCGCTCATGTCTGTTGTTTTTCTGTTGTCTGGTGTTCTACTTCTTTATTTCATGCGAGTGCCTGATAACATACCTTTATATTTGTTTCATATTAATTTACTGTTTGCAGGCCTCGGGTTTCCCTTCCTTATGTGTAATAAATGGCTTAGCAAGTAACTGTTGTACTGTGATGTCGCTTTTGAAGACAGGCGAGGTGGATGTACTTGTCGTATGTATAACTGACTTGGTAGGTGTAGATGTGGCAACAAAAACTGGCATGCTAGGGTGAGTAGTGTTATCCACCTCCAAATGAGTAATGGTATCGCCTTTAATGTGAGCTGACACATCAACCTCCAGCTGAACAATATCACTAGTGTGGGCAGGCACATCAACCTCCTGCTGTACAGAGCTATCCTGACTACAGCTAACTGACTGACTACAGCTAACTGACTGACTACAACTAACTGACTGACTACAACTAACTGACTGACTACAACTAATTGACTGACTACAACTAACTGACTGACTACAACTAACTGACTGACTAGACATGGAGGGGTCAGAAAGAACATCACAGGGGATAGAGCAGCTTTTTGTTTTTAAAACACCAAAAGACGTCTTTGCAAAATAATTGCACAGTTGACATTCACTTATAGTTAAATTATGGTCATAGTCTTTCCAGATGTGCTGACTGTTTTCCGATAGTAACTTGGCTGTTTCAAGACACTTCTCATTATGCCTCCTTTTTGCGTTTTGTATTGGTACGTAACACTTCCTACAAAATATAGTCGAATGCTCTGTCGGGTTTATTATCATCTAATATACGTTAATTCCAAACACAAAGAACAGATCACTAACGTAATTCGAACAGTTCAGTGCATTCCGTTTTGAACTTTTTGTTTGGGAAGTTAATGCTCTCTTGCCACAGGCTCTGCACAGTGCGCTGGCACAATTCATATGATGCAACAAAGTATGTTCCATTTCGTTGTTATATAGTATAGTTTACTTGTGTATGTATAAAGATAATGGAATATTTGGGAGTATCACGTCTATCACAACGCTGTAGAATGCTTTATCTGTGAATGAAAGAAGATATACAAACAGTTACTTAGAATTCTTTGGCAGCCGTCTTGTGCACAGGATTGTCTACCAAATAACACTAATGGAACAGTCCTTATCTCACACACAATAAAAAAAAAGACATTCATATTATAAATACAAGATTAACAAGACATGAAAGATAGATCAAAGTATGTGGAAGTAATCTATCTATAGCTTTACATGTTTTTGACGCTTATATACGTAGCTAAATATCATTATAAATGAATGAAAATGCAAAAACAGATGGTGCTTTACAAAAAGCTATTATTTTACAACCTTATTTAAGATTTGCGAGTATCAGGAATGCGTTTACAGTGATTTAAATGTTATAAAATCTGGTGACAATATGCTTGTTCTTGTAATGCCAAACTCACAAAACTGACTACCACACATTCTCAAGATATGAAACCAAAAAAAAAAAAATATGTGGAAATAATCTTTAGCTTCTCTTCGAGAAGTCTATATAATTATAAACTCATATGAATGGGCCGATTTTTAGATATTACATTAATAAATAGATTACTTTTGTTATGAATTTCCTCAAATGATGACGCTGTTTTCAAAATTCTGTAACTCCGTCAAATATAATTTCAAACAAATAAAAATGCAATCAAAAATAGAACACAGAACAAAGTTATAGTACACAAAAGAATTTTAGCGCTATGTTTATCCAGAACGAGTGTGTAATGATTTATATTTTAACGATTTTACACACACATCAGCTGATTTTCCCCGCCAAAACCCTCAGTAGTCTTTTACGGTGCAAATGAAGATTTATTACCCGGTGTCAGAAGTCCGGTCACTGAAACTAAAAGAGCGCTCTGGTATATGGCACAAACATCCGTGTGCAAGAGCGAGCATTGTCATTTTTCGTACTGTCATACGAGGCTGATTGGTCACTGCCCAGCACTGCTAGCGCTAACATGGCCCGGCGCGCAAAGTTAAAAAAACGACTAAATTTTTTGTTTTCATTAACAATCTCTCATGAAACCCCAAGGTTCCATGGAACCCCGGTTGAGCAACCCTGATCTAGGTATTCGTGGTATACTAATTAAAGAAATACTTCTATGGCACGCGCCTCAAGCAGCCTCTGACAACCAAGTCCAGCTCCCGGCCTTCGCGTGTGGCTCACTTTGAGCTCGGCGGAACTGTTTCAACTGACGGGAGAAGGGGCGAAGGTGAGCGACTGGCGCCTTAAAACCAGCAGCTTCGGTCAGATATGGCTCATGATCCTTAGTTGGTAGATTATCTAAGAGAAGGAGCTCTGAATTCAAACCACCGCTGCCTTGCGGGAATATCCATTTATGGAATTGGCTTCGGGAGTAAACCCTGAGGATAAATCCGGAGTCGGAGTCCCTAAGGCAGTCTAATGTCTATTCGACATTATTCTGGCAACTCCTGCGACGTGGCTTGTATGATACTGTATCGGCTACTGCCGTTCCTTTGGATCTACCGGCTGCATGGAGAGGAGAAACATGCTGCATGGGCAACAGCTTGATCTCCATATAACTGTGCCCAAGCTCGCGCCCTCGAGCGGACACTCCAGCATCACCCTATTGGGCGAAAAGAAGCTCACACAACAAGCAGAAGAGAGGAGAAAACGTCGCAAGGAGCACCAGGAAAATAAGCAGCTGAGGGCTGTCACCTCAGGGGCGCATTCCCATGGTCAGTTATGACTGAAGGGGCTATTAATATTATTATTATTATTAAAAATTTGATTTCCCGGTAAAGCCTATCACAGCTGCTACTTTTCTGTTGTCTGGTTTTATGATGATTTATTTCTCACCAGTGCCTGCTATATACCCATATATGTTTATTATTTAACTAATTAAAAGTAGTCCAATAACAGATACTGCCGTAGGGGAGTGAGGTGTTAGAGACTTCACAATACGCGGCTGAGTTACCGGGTTGCTGGTTCGAAACTTTCGTGGGGTCACGCTCCAGTCTAACGAGCTGTAAATGCATACTCGACTCTGCTCTTGAGTTAGGAAAGACAAAGGTAGTGAGGAAGTGAACTGATCACTCCACCTGATAAACTGGACTTCAGTATAGTGAAGTCTCTAACACTTCACTCCCTGGGGCAGCATCTGCTGTGGGACTGCCATCATCATCATGTGACGTATTCTGTCCAGAACGCTGTCTCCATTACAGCTGCTCTGAACGCATCATGATTCTGGGCAAGTCGACCTGCATCAGCCAAAGACAAGTTCAGACTCTCTGTGATGTCCTGGGTCCACCGTCGTCTAGGTCGACCCCTTCCCCTTTTTCCAGGGACCATGCCTTCCATCACTAATTTTTCCAGACTATTATGTCTTTTTATATGACCTAAAAATGTCAACTTCCTTATTGCGATGGTATTTAGGAGCCAATTTTAGGTATTTAGGGAATTTTTTTTTTTAAATTAAATGCACCACATCACACCTTCACCCCTCACTATAGAAACTACCTTATGCCCTTACTCATATCCCCCCCCCCCCCCCCCCCCCCCCCCCCCCCTACCCGGTATCAGTTACTATGTACATTTAATCGCAATTCATTTGGTCCAGATATATAAAGCGGTGAAATTATCCACACCACGACTCCGTTTTATCTGGTCACATGTTTTTTTTTCTTTTTTTTTTTTTCTAGCCAACCGTTTCAATGGAACATCACGCAATATTAAATGGGAGGGAATCCGATCAGATTGTTCCCAGGCTAGTATCGAATTTTCGTTTACATTTTTGGTGACGTTGTTGACAGCGTGCTGGAGGAAGGAAATCAGAAAATTGGATAGACAAGGTGGAATTACAGACAGAATTGAGGTTCAGATGAAAGGGAGGAAGACAGATGGGAATAGAATATAAGATGGGCAGATAGAAAGTACAAGTTATGTTGAAAATAGAAGATTTAGTGACAACAATTACAAATTATGTTGAAAATAGAAGATTTAGTGGCATAAAATACAAGTTATGTTGAAAATATAAGATTAAGAGACAGAAAATATAAGTTATGTTGAAAATGGAAGATTTAGAGACAGAAAATATATGTTATGTTGAAAATAGAAGATTTAGTGACATAAAATACAAGTGATGTTGAAAATATAAGATTAAGAGACAGAAAATATGAGTTATGTTGAAAATGGAAGATTTAGAGACAGAAAATACAAGTTATGTTGAAAGGGGTCCTCGACATATGATGTCATGCAGGGAGAGGGGGTTAAGAATTTTATGAGGATAGAGGTAGAGAGGTTTTAAGAAATGTAACGTCCACAACACAATACAAGTGAGAATCGCTTCTTGCATAAATGATGTTGAAACAAAAAAGATGTTACAACCTCCATCCTCATAGTCAACTTTTATCTACAATAGGTGTAACCTCCATCCTCATAGTCTACTTTTATCTACAATAGTTGTAACCACCATCCTCATAGTCAACTTTTATCTACAATATTGTAACCTCCATTCTCATAGTCTACTTTTATCTATGTGGTGTCTGCCCATGCACACCACATGTTAGATTTATTGAGTTTGAGTTAGTGCTGATAAATGCGGCACTATTTGGAATATTGAAAATGAGGCGCACCAAAAAATGACGTAGGAAGATTGTTGTAATGTGTATGGCCAAGGTGGAGAAAAACCTTGAGCTTTGTGACAGCTGTGTTTTGGCTGTGTTTTCTTTTAAGTTCCAGTAGGAACCTACTACGAAGTGTTTACCTTCTGACAGGAGATGGTTTGTACAAGAGCACGAATACTCTTGAAATAGAATTAATATGTATTGAGGAAGTTAATAAATAAGGATTAATCGGGACGAACGAGTATGCATGCTACAAGGAATATAAGTTATTAAAGGATGTCGAGTTCGTTTCAAAAAGGAAGACTGTTTTAGTTCCTCATTGGTCAGTTAAAGAACCTGCATGTGTGTTGTGAAGTATGGAACAAAACTATAAAAGTTGAGAGATTTCACCCTGGATGTAACGGGGTAACGAGCATTATTATGAGCAACCGCAGGAGCAATCAAATATACATTAACAGAATCAACATATACTTTAACTGTGGACAGGGGTAGCACTTTACCTGAAATAATAATAAACGAACACACAATATATTCAAACAGCGCCCCACCACAGATATGGGGGCTCGTCCGTTGGATTTGAAGGACATATGAAGGTTGCTCATGCCATTTGCAGACAGAGTCCTATGTTGGGACCATATCGGGAAGTTTGATCAATCTGTCGCTGTCACATTATTTAATTCAGCAAGTTACTTTTTATGCAGAGACAGCTGTTGGAATGCAATTCTGTGCAGACATGAAATTTACAATATTCGTATACTAGGTCATGCCCAGACCTGGTACCTTACTTGAGGATCAGAAAAAACAATATGTCCATGACGAAATCGGTCACGCTTATTTACCATGAGAGGGATGCTATACCAATCTGACGAATATCTTCACATGAGAAATATGAATCTGGGATTTTACGAGGAGGTCGTTTCGCTGAACAAGTGGACTCTGAAGTACTACATCAAACCGTACGCAGAGAGATATCTGTGGTCTGTAGGGGTGCAAACTGATGCGCACCCTTACGTGCAACTCCCTGACAAACAGTGCATGATTTACAAAACATTGCGACGTCCTTATGAACTCCTGGCCAAAAAAAATGTGCCATCAATCTATAAGCTGTGCGGGCAATTCCCATATGACCCGCAAAAGGAACATCATGTGCATTAGATAAAACTAGTGATCGAAATGACGTAGGTACTACTATTAGTCTGAGTACCGAAGAATAATTGTCAAAACAACGTATCAAAATATTGTCATGAAATTGATACCAATGTCTGGCATTATTTGTATGTGTAATAGTTTTAGCCGTATCTAAAGTGAATAAACGTCCCAAAGAAGAGTCATCTTTTTGTTGGTTAATGAATGAATTTTTATCTATGTAATGGCTTGTTGTCACGAGTGGGATATTATTGCTATCATTAAGTTCATTTGCTTCTGCAACCAGCTGTGCTCTAGCAGTCACAGCATTGGATAAAGAAAGATATTCTCTTTCCCATGCAGAAATTTCATCAGTACAACATTCTGTTATACCCTTTATGTTTCCCAAAATCAAGTCACAGCAAGGTTGGTTGAGAACACATACACGAACTTTCCCAGTAAAGAATGGCGTGGTTATTGTTACGTCGGTCATGGGATATACCTCTACCGTGCCTCCGAAAGTTATGCATTTAACAGACGTTCCAGTGAAACACGACGGAGGGATTAACGACCTTCTTATCCCGACCGTTGTGCAACCCGTGTCCCTCAAAATTTTAATTGGAGTGTTAAACAAAAATCCATTATGTATAGTGAGAGTACCAACACCATCATAAGACGACAACACTGGTAACACATGTCCACATTTAAGCCGTGGTGTAGCTCCAGGTTGAAATAACATCTTACATTCTGTACAATTATTAGAATTTTCTGAATCAACGTTACACGCATTGGCGTGATTATTGGTTGAATGAATGTCATTACTGACATTTCTATCTACCATCTGACAAGCATTGGCTTGTGAGCGTGCTCTATTATGACTTCTAACGAAGTGAGATCTTCTGCGATCTGAAAAATTGTCTGAATGAGAATGTCCATTGTTGTCCCTATCATAATGGCCACCCCGCGGTGACAAATTATGATTGTCAGTATATTTGTTGTGTGAATACTGGTTATTTCGATACCATTGGTTATTATTATAATTGTTGAAATTATGCCTGTCTCTACCCCGTGAAGGTGAGCGATTATGGTAAAAATTATATTTACCCCTAAAGGATGTGTGATTATTTTCTCTATGATTATCTCATCTATCCAAGCTATGAGTGCACGATCTCCCGTGCGTCGCAGCACACGCAGTAGATGAGTCCAAGACTTTTGCTCTGCTCAATGACAAGTTTGGATGAGCAACGGAAAATTGTTGACCTAATTTTTCCATTTCCTCGATACTAGTCGGATTACGTTCTTGTAAGAATGATACAATATCCTGGTTTACCGAAGAAACAATTTTATCTCTTAATAAGAGATCACATAATCCTTCAAAAGTTTTAGGTATAGAAGCCTGTTCAACCCATCTTTGGAGACATAGTTTTATGGAGGAAACAAAATCCTCAAAATTTTTACCCTCTACCGGCAACATGGATCGAAACTTTTGTCTATAGCCTTCCTGATCCAGACCATATCTGCGTATAAATGCTGCCTTTACGACCTGAAAATCATGTTTTTTTATATCACCTGCACAACTCCCTTAGACGCTTATTAATATAATAATTAACGTTTATGATCCTGCTTCTTGTTATCGACAAGAATCGTAGGATATATCACCAACAATATTATGGAATTATAGTTAATCAATAAATAATGAATCATATGTATGCTGCAAAGGAAAGTTATCACATGACATGAATAACGAAAGACATGGATGGAAACAAAATAAGGAAATGACAAAATTGTAAATAGTCGAAAATTCTAAGACAAAAGAAAATTAAAGTTTCCACCAGTAATAAACGAGACGACCAATACATTTACAATTAATGTAAATCTTACAAAAGATAGCCAGGAAAGACCCACGCCAGACTAAATTCCCAAACAAAATTGAAATTAAAAAAAAAATACGACGAATCACAGCACAGCTAACACGCATGAAAGCCTTAATTTCAAACAGAGCGGTAATCACGACAGCACTAAATGCTGAATCCCTGAAAGAAATTAATGCAATCAACCTATAGAAATACGACACTGAAATGTAAAATGTCTCCTAAACAGTCGCCCGCAAGAGACAAAGAAAAGAAACATATAACATAAAAGAAGCGAGATTTGCCCAACAATGATAGGACCAACAACCATGACGTTACATAACATTACTGATCTGAATCGACCATGAGCATCCATTCTTCGCTGTAACTCCAATGCAACGTTCCACGCAATATTAAATTGAAATCTAAAGTGGATAATGTAGTAATCTTATAATGTAGTAATCAGCAACCATGATGACGTAATCTGAAGACGTTCTCGTAACTCGTTCATTGAGTATTCAGTTCAATAGGCATCTTGACAATGAATTCAACGTCGAAAATGTCCGACCTTTACTCGTGTGAGACATATTGCAGAGATAGTGTCAATATATAATCCAGAGGATTCCGCTTCATCTTAACTTGTATCGATCTATGCACCAGATGGCCTGAAGCCGTACCTGTTAAGTCCATAACAACGATGTCGGTGACTGATGCATTATTAGCGATATTTTCGCGCATCGGATTTCCGGAAGAGCTTCTGTCGGATCATGGCACGCAATTAACTTCAGGTATGTTCTCAGAAATTTGTGATGTTCTTCGCAACCGTCATACATTGAGTGCCAGATTAAATCCGCAATCAAATGGAGTTGTAGAACGCTGGAATTCTACACTAAAGCAGATGTTGGGCAAAGTAACAACAATGTTTCCCCATGATTGGGACCGACTGATACCAGCGGTTCTCTTTGCGTATAGAGAAGTGCCTAATCGTCAAACCGGATTCTCACCATTTTAATTAGTTTTTGGGGCTAATCCAAGAGGACCAATGTCTATCTTACATGATTTGGTGATAACAAATGATGATAATACGGTTACGAAATCTAGTCACCAATATGTCACAGATCTACGCCAATGCATTGTGGACGCATGTGAGATCGCGACTGAAGCATCAGAATTAGCAAAATATAAGACTTGGTCGCGTATTAATCGTGATAGGAGATTAACATCATTATCGATTAACGATGAAGTTTTTGTTCTCTTGCCACTTAAAGGTGATCATTTGTTGGTTACGTGGCAAGGTTTTTTTAAAGTTGTGGGTAAGAAAACCGACGTGGATTACATCATCGACATTAGGGGTAAAAGAAAAACATTCCACACTAACATGTTACAACCTTACATTTCTAGACCTCTTCCACTCAAACATATTTGTGAATCTATCACAAATCAGTCTCCGCATGTGGCATCTATTGCTTTAGTTGATGAAGTAGCAACTAGTTTCGCGGATGTACCGCTTGATTTTCCGGTGGTACCTATCCAAGCCTCTGAAACTTGGAAGGATGTAATCATTTGTAACGATTTACCTTCAGATCAGAAGAATCAGATTCTCATTCTATTGAAATCTTTTGAAGATGTATTGTCTGATCTGCCTGGACGAACTAACATTATTTCTCACGAAATAAAATTATCGGATCCCACTCCGATTAAGTTACGACCGTATGCAATTCCTTTGCATATCAGAGAGCAGGTTGATAGCGAGGTCGACAATATGTTGAAAATGGGGATAATCTCTCCATCAGATTCTCCATTTTGTTTTCCGATGGTAGCGGTACGGAAGAAAGACAAATCCATTCATATATGCATTGATTTCCGTCGACTAAATAAAGTCACGATATCAGATTCTGAACCAATGCCTTTGCTGGAGGACTTGCTACCTCATTTAGCTTCCGCTACTTTCTTTAGCAAATTCGATTTGTCAAAAGGGTATTGGCAGATCCCTTTGACCGAAGAATGTAAACCGTTGACGGCATTTGCAACATCGAAGGGTTTGTTCCAATACAATGTCATGTGTTTTGGGCTCAAAAATGCGCCTGCAACTTTTGTACGGATGATGCGTCGAGTATTTGGGAGCCGTTCTGATCTAATATCTTATATAGATTACATTTGCATGTTTCATGACACATGGGAAGAGCATGTAAATGGTATACAATCTTTACTACAGACACTAAGAATACACAATCTCACAGCCCGTCCATCCAAAATAGAAATTGGATTCAATGAAATTTCATTTCTAGGACACAAAATTGGTAAACATGTAATACAACCTGATGAACCTAATTTAAAACGCATACTTGATCTTACAATCCCAACTACAAAGAAGCAAGTACGGAGTTTATTAGGACGAGACTTGGACACTCAATAAAACAGTTGCAAAAAAGATTACATCATTCGAAATGAAATGCTACAGAAGGATGTTGAGAAATACCCTGGACAGAAAAAAAGACCAACAGAGAAGTACTGCACTCACTAAACGTACAGGAACATTGGCTCCTAAATACCATCGCAATAAGGAAGCTGAAATTTTTCGGTCATATAAAAAGACATAATAGTCTGGAAAAAACAGTGATGGAAGGCATGGTCCCTGGAAAAAGGGGAAGGGGTCGACCTAGACGACGGTGGACCCAGGACATCACAGAGAGTCTGAACTTGTCTTTGGCTGATGCAGGTCGACTTGCCCAGAATCGTGATGCGTTCAGAGCAGCTGTAATGGAGACAACGTTCTGGAAAGAATACGTCACATGATGATGAATATGTTGCTCACAAGTTGTTGCCACATATTTTAACTGCATTTCCTCATCGTGATATCATTTCACTCATTGCTTGAATCTGATTTCCCTTTTATCATTATAGTTAAGTATAGTTAATGATGGCCTGGAAACCTGCAGTTTCCAGTAGCGCGCAGGGGCGGGGGGGGGGGGGATATGTGGTGTCTGCCCATGCACACCACATGTTAGATTTATTGAGTTTGAGTTAGTGCTGATAAATGCGGCACTATTTGGAATATTGAAAATGAGGCGCACCAAAAAATGACGTAGGAAGATTGTTGTGATGTGTATGGCCAAGGTGGAGAAAAACCTTGAGCTTTGTGACAGCTGTGTTTTGGCTGTGTTTTCTTTTAAGTTCCAGTAGGAACCTACTACGAAGTGTTTACCTTCTGACAGGAGATGGTTTGTACAAGAGCACGAATACTCTTGAAATAGAATTAATATGTATTGAGGAAGTTAATAAATAAGGATTAATCGGGACGAACGAGTATGCATGCTACAAGGAATATAAGTTATTAAAGGATGTCGAGTTCGTTTCAAAAAGGAAGACTGTTTTAGTTCCTCATTGGTCAGTTAAAGAACCTGCATGTGTGTTGTGAAGTATGGAACAAAACTATAAAAGTTGAGAGATTTCACCCTGGATGTAACGGGGTAACGAGCATTATTATGAGCAACCGCAGGAGCAATCAAATATACATTAACAGAATCAACATATACTTTAACTGTGGACAGGGGTAGCACTTTACCTGAAATAATAATAAACGAACACACAATATATTCAAACAGCGCCCCACCACAATCTACAATAGGTGTAACCTCCATCCTCATAGTCTACTTTTATCTACTTACTTACTTAGTCGTTCCCCTTCTACCGTGAGGTGTAGAGGTTTGGAAGAGAGAGAGCCAGACTATCCTATCGGCTGTCTTCCTCCTGGCCTGGTTCCATTCTAGTCCTCAGTCCTTCAAAGATTGTCTAATGTTGTCCTCCCAGCGGACTCTGGGTCGTCCTGGGGGTCTGGATCCCTGGCTCTTTGTTTCCCATGCTTGTCGTGGTAGCCGATCTTCTCCCATTCTGCAGACATGGCCAAACCATCTTAGTTGGGACTGTTCTACTTGGGTCTGCAGGGGGTGGGATTTTAGGCCTTGACGTATTGTCTGGTTGCGGACCATGTCTCTTCTTGTTACTTCAGCCACCTTCCTCAGATACCTCATTTCTGAGGTTTGGATCTGGCTTTTATGGGTTGTAGTCATTGCCCATGACTCGCATCCATATGTCAAGACTGGGACATAGGTGGAGCGGTATACAGCCATCTTCGTTTTCTTACCAACCTATCTCTTGCTGAGGAATCCTCGATTTATGGCCTGAAAAAGTCTCCCAGCTGCTGCTTTTCGAGTGGCCAACTCTTCTTTGATGCCTCCCTTTCAGTCTATAATAGCTCCGAGATATTTAAAGTGGTCGACCTGCTCCAGGACCTGTTCTCCCAGCTTAATCTGATGTCTTCTTTCTTCTCGTGATATCACCATGGATTTTGTTTTAGAGCTACTTATGACCATCCCTCTCTTCTCCAGCTCTTCCTTCCAGACTTGCAGGTTGGATGAGATGTGCCTCTGATTTAGCAATCAGGGCAACATCATCAGCAAATGCCAGCTCTGAAATACATACCTGTCTCATCTTCCAGTACTTTTATCTACAATAGGTGTAACCTCCATTCTCATAGTCAACTTTTATCTACAATATTGTAAACCTCCATTCTCATAGTCTACTTTTATCTACAATAGTTGTAACCTCCATTCTCATAGTCTACTTTTATCTACAATAGTTGTAACCTCCATTCTCATAGTCTACTTTTATCTATAATAGTTGTAATCTATATCCTCATAGTCTACTTTTATCTACAATAGTTGTAACCTCCATTCTCATAGTCTCCTTTTATCTACAATAGCTAACAACTGCATTATGGACAACCTAGATTAATATTATTATCTCAGCGGAAATATCTAATAATTGTTATAACCTTTAAGTGGTTTAAACCGTTTTCAATTATATATTTGTTTTAATATATTGTAATACGCACCTTAAAAATACAAAATGCGTACTAAATAAAACTGAACTGTTTATTAAAATTAGATTTTTTTAAATAAACCAAAAACTATTTCTCACCACTTTTACAACAGTCCAGTGAGATAAAACACGAATAAATTTGTGGAAATCGAAAGACGTTTTTTCGGGCTGGCGTGAACGTTTGAACTATTGTGTGTGTGTGTGTGTGCAGGCTGGAGGGAATGGAAAAAAAATTTGCAACACTTAACCAGCGAAGCAGTCTTTGTAAACGCCTGATTAATTAAACTCTATTTAACTTAGAAGACTATTTTTGCCTGCACTAGTTAACTCATTTATATTTCAACTAGCAATAACCCGTCAAAATTGACAGGTTTTTAATTGCAGCCATCGTATCATTTTGATCCATAATAATAAGTCTGCAATACTTTAAATTAAAAGTTTGTCTTTAAGAAACAATCAAAAATATGTTAAGGTTATTTTTAAGAAAATGATGTTAAATCCGTTTCCCGAATGAAACTGGACAGAAGAGTATCTTGATTGTCTGTTGATTTAATCTGCATCTCCGCACCTTCCTGTCTCCAGTTCATGTACTGTTTATCAATTGTGTTGTTGGCTTCTTTCCATAATCAAACTGTTCATGCACACCGTCATTTGCGCACTTTTCTATTTTCGAGAGAGTACATTAACCTTCAACCACAGCTAAGGGGTGCAACTGTGGTTGAAAGTTAGACAATAATTGTATTGTTTCCCTTATGTGTGACCGACCGAACGACGTACTTACGACGGGAATTATGGTATTGGATACTTTTTTTCTTTGTAGCTTTTAAAAAATTTGGGAGGGGGAGGGTTAAGAAATTTGTGACGTCACATAAGAGCGAGGCCTGGGTTTTTGTGAGGAAATGTGAGGAAAAAAATTTTTTTTTTTTTTTTTGGTTATGGCGAAAATTGCGTGACGTTACATGGACGGCCCCCACAGTACAAAACTGAAGACCAGAGGCGTATATCTTGTACTTTCCATCATCAAGTTTGCTACCAGTAAGTAGTAACCGTTTCATCAGGTCAGGTTTCAAAAATCCACCTTCCGCCACATTTTAGCCGCTGAAATGTTTTTTTTTTTTTGGTCAGTTCTCCCACGGGACCGAGCTTCCATGTAGATAGTGCCGCTGTCTGCCATTCCACTTCAATAGCCATGTCCCGTGGTCGTAACATCCATTTTAGTTTCATATTTTTTTAAAAACTACATCCATTCCTAGAGTCCGTCCCCCCGCCTACTTTGGTGTGTCTCTGTGGAGACAGACCTGCGTAATTTAATGTTATTGTTAATAATGCTTAAAGTAAATGTGAGGATGAAAGGATACAGTATACATGATGAGAGAGAGGAGAGGAAGGGCAGAATGTCAGACGGGCCTCCGTGCCCAATTCTTAACCCTTTGAAAATAAGTTCGTTCGTTCTCTCTCTCTCTCTCTCTCTCTCTCTCTCTCTCTCTCTCTCTCTCTCTCTCTCTCTCTCTCTCTCTCTCTCTCTCTCTCTCTCTCTCTCTTCCCCTCCCCCCCCCTTTTTTTTTAAAAACCTGCCTGGTTCAACCACAATAAATTAAAACTTACTTTTATTTTCAAATTGTTATTTTCCTGGTAGCTTTTCCTTAGCAATTGTATTATCTGGGCATTGAACCGTGTAGGGCCCGAGGGCCTCTTGGGATACAAACAATGAATAGGATGACTGCTGCCACGGGCATGTTCTAAAAGGTTGTGCATGAGGCTGACAAACTCATCATGTAGAACACATTGTTACAGTAATCACCTCAGCAAGAGTGTCAGCTTTGGTGTAAGATTCCTCAAGGGGATCATCTTCAGTGTTGGCTTCATTGCTCATATTAGGGGTCGGATTGACTAAGAGGTATGGCGTCCGCCTCGAATTCTAAAGGTACTGGGTTCGATTCTCAGTAGAGGGAATATAATTTATGGAAATATTTTTTTCAGAACCAGTGGCCCTAATGATGTCATGCGCTCACCCTGATCTCCTGGGTAGTGAAATCATATGCCCAGCGTTCTAGTTGCGCACGTTAAAAATCCCACGGCAGTTCGAAATCGTAAAGAGTAGGCCATAAGGCCGCTGCCCTGGTACGATTTAAAAATTAGAAACCTACATACCATAAAAATGTTTATAGAATGTGTGATTCCTGTATAAACACATTGGGATTCTCACCGGTGCTACGGAGTTCGTGCACTGTGCTGAGATCCTCCTTGTGTCATCTAAGGAAGGAGATCGGAGCACTGATGGAGTTGTCCGTGTGCAACGAAGATGGTCCTTAAAAAACCAAAATCAAACCAGTCGTGAAGGAGCGACACGGAGAGACGATGACGTGTCTCGCAGTTTCCCTTGTTGTCATTCCAATATGCCAGAGAATCTTTCACTCTCTACGTGAACACATTGGAATCTACCAAATTTTCGCTCCTCCATTTTTTTTTTTTTAATCCAAAAAGATTAAACACCAATTCTAATACCTTTACGTAAAGAACATTGCATTCACACTGGGCTGGCATGGAACTAAACCGGTAGCGGATTGTGGACAACCTCCGGAGAGGTTTACGCTTACTTCTTCTCAACCGATCGTATCTTCTCCCCTGATCCAATCTTCCAGAAAGGTAATGTAATTGTATGCTGCCGAGTTGAGTGCGAGCTCGCTGGTGATTAATTCCATTTCCTGCCTCTAACTTCTTCTCTTTCCTTCCCCAATCCACATTTCTGGTTTATGTCTCAGCTCTTATTTTTGATGTGAACAACACACTTTAACTGGTTAGATGGTTTAACTTGGCAGCTCTTGGTTGCTCTTGTTGTCAAGATAACTGTCACTGTTGTGGAGTGTTCAGTCAGAGTAACACTACGTGTAAACCAGTGTGATATCAGAGAAACACTACGTGTAAGCCAATGTGATATCAGAGAAACACTACGTGTAAGCCAGTGTGATATCAGAGAAACACTACATGTAAACCAGTGTGATATCAGAGAAACACTACGTGTAAGCCAATGTGATAGAGAAATACTACGTGTAAGCCAATGTGATATCAGAGAAACACTACGTGTAAGCCAGTGTGATATCAGAGAAACACTACCCACAGAAGTAATTGATTTGGTAAGTGGGTTCACTGTTGTCCTTCGTCAGAACCAGTAGTCCTAATAATGTCATACTCCCCCCTGGTCTCCTGGGTAGTGAGATCGGATGCCTAGCCTTCTCGGATAAAGAGCGAAAAAATAGGAGGTCCCGTGTATAAGCTGCGCACGTTAAAAATTCCTCGGAAGTTGTAAATCGTAAAGAGTAGGCCACACGCCCGCTGCCCCTGGCAAAATTTAAAAGTTAGAAACCTACCCACCACAAACGTATTTATAGAATGTGTGATTCCTATATATACTCATTGGGACTCCCGCTTGGGCTACGAAGTTTGTGCACTGTGCTGAGATCCTCCTTGTATGAGGAGATCGGAGCACTGATGGAGTTGTCCGTGTGCAGTGATGTAGTCCTTCAAATCAGACCGAAGCAGACCTTCGTCAGAAAATTAAATGTGCAAAGTTATTAATGTTGCGTGTAACTGTCCACTTTGTGTTCTACAGAATCACCATCTTAATGACGTTGGTGATATTCCAAACTGTGAACACGTGTAAGCCACTGGCCAAAGCAACATATCTCGCACAAGAATGAAAACGGTAGCTCTCCACGACGCTTAGCGGCACAAGCAGACAGAAAAAAGAAAATGAAATGTGAACGCGGTAGCTTTTGATAGTATCATAGCAGTATTAAAGTGCACGATATATTAAACACATGTACACGTAAAACCTACTGCTAGCTAAACTTTAAGGGCCATTAGCATGGATTCTTGCCTATGACTGTCATGTGTGGTAAAATTATTCTGATTATCTGTGTTTGTTTGCAGGGCCGGATTAAGCTAGTGCGGGGCCTGTAGCATATGTTAAGAAAGGGGCCCTATATTTAAAAAAAAAAAACAATAAAACAACACAAATATATTTGAACACATACATTTTTAATTTGCATAGTAATTATCATTATCAATTAATTTGTGCATGTAATTCTATAAACTTGCCACTCATGTTGCTGGCGTTGTCATAACTTTGACCACGGCAGTCTTTAATATCAATGTCATTTGCCTTTAAAAAATTAAGTAGACTTTTAGTAAGCTGTTCAGCACTATGACCTTCCATATCCAAAAATGTCACAAATCTTTCAACTGGTCCAGATGGCAAAACATAGCGCAGAGTCAAAGTCAGCTGGTCCATATTAGATATATCTGGAGTAGAATCCAATGAAACGGAATAATACTTGTATTTCTTCACTTCACAGAGAATGTGATCCAGTATGCTGGATCCAATCAGATTGATGAATTCCTCACACGTTGTTTTAGATAGATATGATGTATGTCCAAATCCTTTGTTTGCATGAGTACTTATATGCTCTGCCAGAAAAGGGTCAAACTTGGCCAGCAATTCCCGTTATAAGGGGGCCCAACAATTTCATCACTGCCACGAAATGAAAGGCCTCGTTCTGCTAAAAACTTCACAACTTCAATTATTCGCTCTAGAAGTTTGTGTCAATACTTTTCTTGAATGTCCATTTGTTTCACAAGTTGAGAATCGACACGTTCACCTTTGTTTTTACGCATCAACAGTGAAATTAAAGCTTGTCTATGTGAGGAGCTTTCTTCATGTCGACGCAATAGATTGCTTGCATTTTTCCAGTCATTAAACCCTTCCACAGTAAACTTTGATGAACATTCTGAACTCATAAGCTTGCATGGGAAACAGAATAGGCGCCCTTTACTTTCTGAATAGTATAACCATTTTCTTGCATGTTGCTTGTCTGTAAGTTTATGAATATGTGTAAAATAAGACTTCTGACAGTATCGAGTTTTCTTTTCAGTGTCATACAATCGCACGGATGAAAAATGGCACTATCAACATGTTGACATTTTTCACTTTCCTTGGATATCCAATATTCACGCTCACAGTCATCTATATTGTTCGGCCAGTCACCAGTATCATTAGAGTACTTCTTCGTTTCACTTATTCTTTCACATTCAGACTCAGTGTATACTGGGTCAGCGGTTAGTGTACCACCACCATGAACATCAAAATATTCTGTCAGCTTACGTGTTTTTGATATCACAAGTTGATCTCTTCTTTCTTTTTCTTCCTTCGCTTTACGTTTTTCACTTCCAGAAGCATAATTACGTCCAACATCTCTGTGTCTACTGCTCATTTTTTTGAGTTTTCTAACCTTAAAAATCAAGAAATTTTAATCAAGATCGAAAGAGAGTGCGAGCACGCCGTATACCTCAATTAAAACAGGAAGTTTCCGTTTCCTAAATTCTAGTTTTTATTGTTAATGCAAATTCATTTCACAGAGGACGAAACAATATTAGAGGGGCAGTCGCCTAGAGCCAAAAAAGTGGCTTCCGTCCAAACGTGACCAAATTTTCTACGCCACTTAAATGGCTTCCGTCCGCAAATAGTTAAGATAAAAATAATGAAGAGTCACACTAAGTCACCCTCTTATGCTCTTTCTCTCAAAATTTCGTGACACCAAATGAAAAGGCGCTAAAGATGGCATAAATCACAAGATCATTAGTTTAACGCTCGTATTAGATGACCAAAAAATTATGTACATATTTATTGGCGCGGGGCCCCTAAAAGCGCGGGGCCCGTAGCATATGCTACTTGTGCTACTACGTTAATCCGGCTCTGTTTGTTTGTTGTTCCTGTTGTTTTGTCTTGTTGAGATTCATATTGTTGGGCCTAAGTTAGCTTTAGAATGTTAATAAATTATGAATAGTTAAATTGTTGCAAAAAAAAAAGTTTCCATGAAAAATTGTGTGTTGCAATAATTGAAAGATAAAACAAGATTATGAAGTGTTGGTCGTAAATTACGTAATCGAAAGAGGCGCCTAAAACATTGCTACATTCGCCCTTTGTACTTAATGGTTAACAGGTGATTCCAGTCACACAATGTAATTGGTCAGGATGGGAGGTAACAGGAAGATTTGCCACATTTCGCAGGGGACAGAACAGTGTTTCCAAATCTTTTCGGTTTTGCGCGGCCCCACCCCCGCGCCCACCCCCCCCCCCACCCCCCCTAAAAAAATATTGTAGAAGGTCTAATGTCATCCGTTTAGATTTTTGTTTTTTCCTTAGTTTTTTTGAAAGTATTATCTCTTGCTTCAGCATTTCCCCCAGTTCTCTATAGCAAATATTCAGCACCAAATTACATTTTATTTTCAGATACAATTGTAAAACATGTCTTGATTGCAAATAGTCAGAACAGTTTATTTATATATAATATTTGTGCCAGTTGAATTGCAACCTACGACAAAAACATTTTTTGTAATCTCAAAGACATATAAAAACAACATTGATCTTGTTGCAAATTAAAATTCATGCGGACATGTTTTGGTCATTTGAAAGATGCGGGTGTAGTTTTTCTGCTTGATGAGAAATCCGAATAGTAGAAGAGAAAAGGTCACATTTTTAATCATTAAAAATTATTATGTTTAATATCAAGTTTATTTCAGTATTTTATATTTTTTAATCAGTAAAGTTAAGATTTTTTGTTCCCCTCACATATACATAGAAGAAAACGGGAGAACTACTTCTTCTTATGGCTTAGGGTCTCGGGTTACTTACTGTGGCAGGTAGTCGCTTCATGTTCATGTAATTACCTGTACTTTAATTCAGGGGTTCTCATCCTTGTTTTTTTTTTTTTTTCTTATGGCCCACTTCTGAGCCTCATTATCCACTGTAGGCCCCCCCCCCCATAGTCGCTTTTAGCTGGGAAAAATTACGTAACCATCTTAATGTGGCTCCCTAGGAATATGGGCCGCGTTGAGTACCACTGCTTTAATTGATGCAGGTTAATTTGAAATCGGAAGCGCATGAAATGAAAATGTATTGGGAGTTCAGAACAAAACATGTTCTTATCCCTTTTTGTTTTGGTCTGGCTTCATGTCTCTCGCTTCCCAGAGAGGCATGGTAACCTGCAACCCCGTTTGAAGACGCCGAGCTCAATGTTTTTAAGTGTTTACCAAGAGTGTTTTTAACTGTTTTTGTTGTTGTTGTTGTTTTTGTTTTTTTTTAAGAAAAAGGTGGACCACATTATGTGTGGCAAATAGCTTCATGCTATTTCACTAATTTCTCACGCCACAACACAGTGAAAGAAAAGCCATTGGAAAATTCATTTGAAAATCTTCGTTCCTGGTCAGCTTTTGAGGCTTTTAATCTGCTCGTCTCTGATACTCCATTGACAAGTTTATTCCATTTCACCATGATCTGCATTTAAGCAGTTAAATCCTTTCGTTCGTCATCTGCATACGGCAAACTTCTGCGCCAATTCCCTATTAATATGAACGTATGAGAATGTAATTGTAATTTTATACGGGTCTCGGGGAAAGATTTCTATGACAAAAATAATCGTTATTTCAGGAGCTGTTTCACAAACACCGTATTGCTGTATTTATTATCTTTGTGATTGTCTTGCTGTTGTAAATAAACCCTGCAGCGCTCAAAGTCTCCAGATTACATTTTAAATTCAAAATCTCCCGAGTTATGCCAGGAATATATTACTCGCTAGGATCCCGTTTTTAAGGCTCATTTTTCTGCCGTTTTTAGCGCCTTGTAGGGTGTCTCGCGTGCAATGTAATCATCCCGTAACATGTACCACTTTTTTTTTCTTTTATCCGGCCACCTGTTCGCGTGACTCCCACCTGGGAGAACTTCCCTGGAAATGTCACAGTGCTCCAGATTAGAGAATATAAGTACTTCTTACGATGGCCGGAATTCTGGAGAAGAAAGCCAGTGATATGGGTCAGTGGTGTCGTAGATTTATGATAGGGGAATTAAGACTTGGGTTGGTCCTTTCTGAATAGAAATAGAACAGATGATAGCTATGTGGGAGATAATAATAGAAATAGATTTTCACGAGTGAGATGGTGGAAACTAGGTAATTCTGTCCCTGAGACTCGAGGAGATCCTCTCGCTCAGCCTATCTCTACAACAGAAAGTATTTGTCAGACAGATTGCTCAGTTATATAGATGTACTATATATCAACCACTCACCGACACACACATATTTGAACCAAGATCCCGTTATAAGAGAAGTTATTCGCCCAAAGAGTCACAGATTTATACACTATGGTCTAGGATTTCTCTCTACCGTAAATAACAGAGGTTTTTCCTGTAATCTACTCTGAAATAGATAGCATATGTAATCTTTAAGAAGAAAAAAACAATCAATGGATATATGGATTATAGAATCAAAGAATTATATCATCCCTGCATTTAATCGCTCTGACACACTTGTGATCACAAAGACATGCGTTCTTACCTAATAGACACTCTCACCACATCTGGAACAATTGTTTACGGAACGTACAGCCCATCCAATGGTGTGTTTAGGCGAAACAAGCCCCAGCTTCTCCAATGCTAATAAATTCAAATCTTGGGAAACGCTTGCTTCACTATGGTACGTAGGATGCTGATAAATGTCACTTCAATTTTTGTCCAGGTAGTAAAATAATTTAAGATGTCTAATGTTCACTAGGGTACAGTAGCTTGAAATAATGGATCGCTACCTCGAGTTGCAGGTAAATAACTGTTCAGGATTTATGTTCTTCTCAACACAGTGGTTGTTATACAAGTAATGTCACAGGTTTGATTCTGTTAAATGTTTAATTTAGTCGCCACCACGGGCCGACTGTAAAACTTTGATTATTGGAAAAGAACTCTGGAACTCAATGCCAGTTACAATATAAATTTCAGAAAAAAAAATAGTTCTTTTCGTCTAGTTATTCTCTGCTATACATAAACAGAAACCGCTGGTAGGTTTTGGGCTTGACCCAGATACTGTATAAGGAAGAGAAAAACATAAATATTCAACCCTAATAGTATACACAATCCTACGCGTAAATAGAATATGTTCACTTCGGTCATTTAACTTAAATTATAAACCGCAAACTTAGAGCTTGTCTTATCGTTTAAAACTCCCGTGAAATAAATTCTAGTCATTAAAAAAATCAATCATCATGAATTAGAAATAAATACATATCTCGTCAACACTCATGATGAATCAGTGCATTTACTTAGTTAGTTTATATGTTCTCTGACTGGTTACTAGCAATTTAATAAAATTTATTTAGAGCTGAATGAGTTTTTAGCTAGAAATATAATTATTCCGCTATCCACTGTAACACAGTAAACTTAGAGAATTTATAATGACGATTAAACTAGTAAATCACTCTGCACACAATCTAGTGAAAATATAATTCGAACTAACAATTCTATCACTCGACAATACTAGTTATATATATATTTACCTTCACACAAACTTCTAAGATTTTCTCCATGAGAAACTAAGACTCTACTATTACGGTGATTCTAGAACTCGCGCTAGCTGTATCTCTAAAGCTGTGGCAGTACTGAATGAATGAAGTCTAAACTGCTGGGGTATAAATATCTGAAACTGACAAAGAATCAAAGGGAAAGTTGTAACTAGCAGACTCTTGCCAGATGTTGGCACCTTTGGAAAATCTACATAAATTCTATCTCATTCTGCGAATCAAACAACTTTTATCGCACCAATGCCGAAGCCAGGTCTATATTTAGATCTAGATGAAATAGAATCTACATATATTATCGCCTCACTCTCGCCATCTGCAGAAGTGGTCGTAAATGAATTATAGCGAGAGTCTTTGATATGGTGGTTCGTATCTTGTAAATTAACTTACAGCGAACGAATCCAGGCAAAGGTAATAGACAAACTGTCTCCCCTTTCCATCGCTGACTGATCTCATTACGGCGATTTTTATGATCGCTGCCGAGATAATTACAGGTGAGCGGGACCAGGTCTGCTCGTAAACCTGCATCAAAGAGAATGCAATTAAATGCTAACAGCCATAAACTGCTTGCTAAATTATAAGAAAGACAGAGGTTTGAATATGGGAGGGTTAAATTCCTACAGACGTAGGTGACAGAGAAGGTAGAAGAAAAAATTGAAGATAAAGAAAAAGATATATGAAATCACTTAATCATAATCTACCACAAGTGGATATAACGTAAGCAGATTGTGATATGCCGTTGCTGCATGCTTAATGGCGAGATATGCGAAAGAGCGGTTTTTGGTGATTGACAAGACAGTGACAGCAGCGTCAAAATAGACTGGATATTTCGAAGATTAAAAACAGGCATAGACTCAGTTTAAAAATAGGTGTAGTGTCAATTTAAAAGTAGTTGGGGATTCAGTTGAAAAATAGGTGTAGTCGATTTAAAAATAGGTATCAAGTCCGTTTAAAAGTAGGAATAGAGGTAGTTTAAGAACAAGTGTAGAGTCAGTTTAAAAATAGATTTAGAGTCAGTTTAAAAGTAGGCGTAGAGTCAGTTTAAGAATACGTGTAGTCAGTTTAAAAATAGGTGTAGAGTCCGTTTAAAAACAAGTGCGGGGTCACTTTAAAAAAAAGGTGTACAGTCAGTTTAATAACAAATGTAGAGTCACTTTAAATATAGGCGTAGTCAGTTTAAGAACAAGTATAGAGTCAGTTTTAAAATAGGTGTAGTCAGTTTAAAAACAAGTGTAGAATCAGTTTAAAAATAGATGTAGAATCAGTTTAAAAATAGGCGTAGAGTCAGTTTAAAAATAGGTGTAGAGTCAGTTTTAAAATAGATGTAGAGTCAGTTTTAAAATGTAGTCAGATTAAAAATAGGTGTAAAATCTGTTTAAAAATAGATGTAAAGTCAGTTCTAAAATAGGTGTAGAGTCAGTTTAAAAAATAAGTGTAGAGTCAGTTTAAAAATAAGAATAGAATCAGTTTAAACAAAGATATAGGGTCAGTTTAAACAAAAGTATAGTCAGTTTAAACATAGATATAGAGTCAGTTATAAAATAGCTATAGAGTCAGTTTTAAAATAGGCAAGTCCGTTTAAGAGTAAGTTAGTCAGTTTACAAATAGGTGTGACGGTATTGCCTCCCCTGCTGTGCAGTAGTGGTCCAACAGTGGCCAAACTCAAGAGTATCTAATATAGGCTTCAATGGAGTCTATTTGTACACAAGATTACTCTTAGCAGAAATGTAGATAGAAGAGTAGTAAAGCTTCTATCACATGGGAGTCTTCACAAGAAATTCAGGTAAGCGAAAACAATGCTGGCTGTCGCTAAGCACGTTAATTCTGTAACCTGCCGACCACTTTTGTGAAGAATTTAAGCACTTATTTATCAGCTCGTTAAGCTGGGAGAACAGGTCCTGGAGCAGGTCGACCACTTTAAATACCTCAGAGCTATCATAGACCGAAAGGGAGGCATCAAAGAAGAGTTGGCCACTCGAAAAGCAGCAGCTGGGAGACTTTTTCAGGCCATAAATCGAGGATTCCTCAGCAAGAGAGAGGTTGGTAAGAAAACGAAGATGGCTGTATACCGCTCCACCTATGTCCCAGTCTTGACATATGGATGGGAGTCATGGGCAATGACTACAACCCATAAAAGCCAGATCCAAACCTCAGAAATGAGGTATCTGAGGAAGGTGGTTGAAGTAACAAGAAGAGACACGGTACGCAACCAGACGATACGTCAAGGCCTTAAATCCTACCGCCTGCAGACCCAAGTAGAACAGTCCCAATTAAGATGGTTTGGCCATGTCTGCAGAATGGGAGAAGATCGGATACCACGACAAGCATGGGAAACAAAGAGCCAAGGATCCAGACCCTGAGGACGACCCAGAGTCCGCTGGGAGGACAACATTAGACAATCTTTGAAGGACCGAGGACTAGAATGGAACCAGGCCAGGAGAAAGACAGCCGATAGGATAGTCTGGTGCTCTCTCTTCCAAACCTCTACACCTCATGGTAGAAGGGGAACGACTAAGTAAGTAAGTTAAGCCCCCACCGCTGATTTACTCAGTGGAATTCTCTTATTCAAGTATAGCTCTGTTTAGAATGTGTGTAGTAATTGACTGAGACAAACATGCAGTAACTTTAAAATGATCAGATTGAAGTTAAATTTGTAACATTACAAATAACAAAATGTAATAATCACTTTAGTTTTAACAGTTTGAAAATAATTTGAAAAGTTATGGATAGATAAAAGCTATCATCCTCATATTTGGGGATTGCAAAAAGGGTAAGAAAGTTCAGATGGCAGCATATATTTGAACTTAGCTGCCAACGACGGTTCTGTCTTTTCACACTGATCACTCGTCTCTGGTCAAGGTTGTCAGGTGTAGCTCATCTCCTAGAATCTTCAAGGAAAGTCTACACAGTGTGTCCTGTGTCTTAAAGCGTAGGCTACTGATCTTGTCTTGTTCCAGAAATAGTACGTTCTGCTGGTACCACCAATAACTGTGATAGAAGAATAGAAAAGAACGCTCTTCTGAGTATGGCGTTCTCTGACACAGTTATGTGTCCCCCCTCTTCTATTTCACCATCCCACTTAACTCAGAGTTTACCCTCGATGAAAATTAAATTTAATCCCTCGGGATAAAACTTCCTTTACATTTAAACTGAATAGCTTTAGCTTTACATTGCATTTAAATGAAAGAGGTTAAACGTACAGATATAATGTTTTACATTTACATCTCCACTGTTTGAAAAGTGTTCACAATATAAATTCATTTGGGTTTCATTTACATTTACACTTGTGGAAAAGTTTGAAACTTCTATTAATTAAAATGAATATTTTCCTATGGACATTTACACTGGTTTAAAGCGTGAAACCTTACATTAATTTTAAAGCGAATATGTTTATAGGGACATTTACACTGCTTTGAAAATATAAGTCTTATGCTTAGAATGGACATCATTTCTTTTCATCTTTCCCTCCCTGCTCCATAGGGAACCTGGAACTACTTTATGCTTTTAGTTCTCTTTACGAAACTATCAATAAAGCAATCACCAGCCCGTGCAGTGGTGGTTCATGAATCATCATTCAATACGCTGAGGTTGCCAGCCTCAAATGACTTTGACATCCAATAGCGAGTTTCACACAATAAAATTCATATGGTAATATATACATATATGTTAGTTCACATGTTAGTAATAAAATATGAAATGTAAATCCAACTTACACCAATCCTGGCTACAGACTTGTCGCACAGATGAATAAAAGAGACGAATCGTTCTCTTACAACACGTGTCTGGGATTTCTTATTTTAACATAGAGCGCCCCTTCTGACTCCGTGTTTCTTCAATTACCTAGTCCCAGTTTCTTTATTAAAATTTGAAAGAGATTTCCTGTTCTTTATAAGTCTTATCTGGTTCTCCAATAAAAAATCTGGATAACAATTAGGAATTATGAATCTAGTTCTTCCTCTGGCGAAGGTCTGATGTCTTGGCGAGCGTGCAAATCACAGAGAAATAAAACTGTGAAATTGTCAGCCTATATTCCCTCCAGTGATGTTATGAATCTAATCAGAAAAATCCAATCATTTCAAATCATTCAGGATAGACTGTGATATTTCAAAATAGTCCCACGTGAAATAAGGTGCGTGCCTGCAAAGGTCACGTATTACCATATATGGACCTGATGCCTTGTATACACTCTTACAAACATATTTGTAGACTCATATTGTCTAAAATGTAGTAAATCCATGATTACTTTTTAACCAAGGACCGGAAGCAATTACATCACATTTATCTGCCCACCCGTGTCACACAGGCGGTAATGTCGTCATATCAGCGGTTCAATCTAAACGTGCCAGCGACTATGTTATCTTAGCTCTTCGTAGGCTGGGATGACCAGGTAACAAACCGGTGACATATTTGCACGGAGTGTCACTACTGTGATAGTTATCACCTACAGGGTGATTTGATAAAATCACATATCTGCTACTTAGCAGACAAATAAAGAAAGATAGAAAGAAAGACAGAAAAGTGCGATAATTGACAGCACCTAATAAAAATCAGTACCACAAATGTACCAATACTGCCGGAGAGAACCAAAGATCGATAGAAGTCGCCCCGTTTCATCACAATAGGTATAGAGTCGGTTTAAAAATATATATATAAGAGTTGATTTAAAAATAGATATAGATTAGAGTCAGTTTTACAATTGAACCATACACCAAAAACACGGCAAAAAGTTACTGATAGTTAGGAAACTTAGATCCATAGATGTAAATACTTGGGCACTGTAGTACCATCAGATGGAACTTGCACCTTAGAGAGGAAGTAAACAGCTCCCAACTAACATAACTTACTTAATTAGCCATTTCTCCTCTACCGTGAGGTGAAGAGGTTTGTAAGAGAGAGCTCCATACTATTCTATCGGCTGTCTTCCTCCTGGCTTGGTTCCATTCTAGTCCTCGGTCCTTCAAAGATTGTCTAATGTTTTCCTCCCAGCGGACTTTGGGTCGTCCTGGAGGTCTGGATCCTTGGCTCTTAGTTTCCCATACTTGCCGTGGTAGCCGAACTTCTCCCATTCTGCAGACAGGGCCAAAACATCTCAGTTGGGACTGTTCTACTTGGGTCTGCAGGGGTTGGGTTTTTTAGGCCTTGTTAACATACGCCTTCGACAAATTAATGCCAAGTCTTCCTGTCCTGTGAGAGTGTCTGATTGACAGAGTAGTTAGAGCACTGGTCACTTGCGGCAAAGGTGCCGGGTTTGATTCACAGTATCGACACGCCCTAGTCTGCCCAGTTGTTAATGGGTACCTGACTTTGCTCTTGTTTTCGACAAAACAGATCATGTACAGATCAGATAGCCACTTTGAGAATAATAGTTGAACAAAGTCTGGAATGGAATTCACCACTATACATTGGATTTGTGGACTACGAAAAGGCATTTGACAGTGTAGACAGAGAATCACTTTGGAAATTGATGAGGCATTATGGAGTTCCCCTGAAGATCATTAATTTAATAAAGAAAACATACGAAGACATGACATGCAGAGTTCTTCACGAAGGACAGCTTACAGAACCATTTGGGATAAGAACAGGAGTGCGACAGGGATGCCTCTTGTCTCCATTTCTTTTCTTACTAGCAATAGACTGGGTTATGAGATCATCGACAACACACAACAGAAATGGAATCCAGTGGACTCTGACTAAGCAGTTGGATGATCTGGATTTTGCTGATGACTTGGCTCTTCTGTTCCATAACCGTAATCAGATGCAGGACAAATTGAAAACACTCGATGAGAAGTCACAGCAATTGGGTCTGAAAATACACAGGGAAAAGACAAAAGTAATGAGAATAAATGCAGGTAATGATAACAGGGTTGAACTTGAAGAAACACCAATACAAGATGTAGAATCGTACACATATCTTGGCAGTAATATAGACAAAGTTGGAGGGACAGACAGCGATATCAAAATAAGAATGCAAAAAGCAAGAGGAGTGATGCGTGATGCCATATGATGATGGATGGTATCCGCATGTCTGGTTTTGTGTAGTGTGCAGATGTGTTCAGTCAAACAATGTTCATACAAAAATAACAGGGCAATCCACCTAGGACGTCAGTAAACTCACGACGTATAAAGTCAATGATTCTTGTAACAGCCGTTGACGTTTTTCTTCATTATTTATTGTGGACGCCACAGTGACAAAATGGTTACGCGAATATGTAGGCACATCAAACAGTCATTATCACAGCAACATTCAATACAGCAATAGACGGTAGACAGCATTACAATGATGAGTCAGATGCATGTTATATTTCATAGTGCTGTAAATGTAGTCAGGTGAAAAACTCCATCCTTTTCTATAACAGCCAGGAGATAACCAGATGTATGAGATCAGTTCACTCTCCTTAGTCTGACTTCAGCAAGACAGACACGTCTGCCGAAGTATAAATAATGTCCTCAAAAATATCCTCTAGATAATAAAGGTTTTCCAAACCTAGTTCATTTAACAAAGTAGCAAGTAATGGTCCTTGGGACATGCATCAACCGATGCAGTACAATACAGCGACATGTGAGCTGGGAAAACATCTCGTGACGACGACTTTCGAAGACAGGCTATGAATCGAAATCGCTCACGACCCAAAATCGATAGAGTTAATGAAAAGTCAATTTACCTTGCCTTCAGGAAATACACAGAAATATCACGCCTCCCGACATGTGGGAAACACTAGAGGTATTATCTCGAATAAACGAAATATCCATTAAGAGGACTACCCATCCCTGACAGAACAAAAAATAGCGGAGATCCCCTCTTCAACGAGGCATCTCTTTCGCCATTCAAATCGCTCACTCCACTAGTGGTGGGCGGAAACCGATCGACCAAAAAACAAGACCAGTCATGCGCAGTCCAGCGCAAAAAGACCACAGCTCAAAACTTAACTGCATTCAATACCAACGCGGGAAGACAAATGCTTACCGAGAAAAGTGACTATAAATTTCAAGCAGTTGTTGCCCTTGCGTTATAAAATAGATATTGTAATAAAACGATATGTTGCGAGAATTTATCACGCAACATATCACCACCTCCTCCCGATAAAAAAAAATGTGGAACATATTTTTTTTTTTTAAAATATCAAAGAGCATGCGATAAGCGGCTCAAAACGCACGAATTATGCGCTGATAATTAATTAAATTGCCTAACATGAGGCTAAATATAGAGTGTCTGGTGAGGATATACCTCAACAGAAAAATAAATATGTCTCAAAAAATATTCACATCGGGGAGGTGTCACCAACACACATCACGTTAGCATATAAACACAATATACGTATGCAAGTTACCATAATCATCATTAAACAGCATACTCTAATATTGTCTTTAAAAATGGATGTACAAATCTGATAGGAAAATTTAAATAGTACATTATTTGACATGTAATGACATAAGTACATAGTAAAGTTAAACTACATGACGATCCAGGACATATGCTCTGGTATTCCGAGGGTAAGTACACAATCTAGAACTCGTCATGCTTGATACTAGTAAGGTAAGTCCTCAGCTCAACAATGACATTCTGAGAAAGTACAAGCAATATAATGCTAATTAATAACTAATATGCTTCATAAGGTACAATACATTATTAATAATTGTGGCTGTTTAGTAAACTAACGGCCCTTATATTAACTACTCAGTCCTCCTCTAGCATCTTAAAAAACGAACAGAAGAAGATGACAACAAAGCACGATAGTGTGTACATATAAAGTAAGTACAGATGTGCTAATCTATTGTAGAAATATAGGTGTGTTATGACTCTGTAATATATGGAAATATAGGACAGAAGTATTAGTTGGAGTCATGTGGGCATCTAGACAAAATGTCAGCCATCACATTATCCGCACCACGGATAGCTCGTACCGTGAAGTGAAAAGGTTGAAGAGCTATAGCATATCGAGTGGATCTCGAACTCTTCAAATTCTTAGTCTGAATAGCTGTAAGAGCTTTCTGATCAGTCTCTAGAATGAAATGTGCGCCCAGGAGGAATCTTTGTAGCTTTAGAATTGACCAAACCATCGCTAACAACTCACGGTCTAAAACCGAGTAGTTCCTCTCTGCCGCATTTAGTTTTCTAGAAATGTACATAACAGGATGCAGAGTATTTGCATATTCTTGCATCAGTGCTGCTCCAATCCCAGTGGATGAAGCATCACTCCGAAGAACAAAAGTCCTATCAAGAGTAGGTAATCTTAAGATGGGAGGAGAAGAAAATATATTCTTGATTTGGTCTAGTGAAGATTGGCATTCTTCAGACCAACGGACCAGATTAGGCGAACCTTTCTTCAACAATGTTGAGAGAGGTGCCATGATCGAAGATAAATTTGGAATAAATCTCCCATAAAATTGAATTAAACCTAAGAGACTCCTAACTGGTTTCTTCGTTTTAGGAACAGAGATGTTCAGTATTTTGGAAGTATTGTGGTCTTCTGTCTTCAAGAGACCATGACCAACACGATGACCCAGGAAAGAGATTTCACCAAAACCAACAAAAGCTTTAGAAGGTTTCGCTGTCAAATTATTCTCACGTAGAGTGGACAGTAAGTCATATAACCCTAAATAGTGATCTTCCCAGGTATCACTGAAGAGACAGATGTCATCTAAGTATGCGATGACATCCGAACGATGTGACAGAATTCGACGCATCATGCGAACGAAAGTGGCAGGGGCGTTCATGAGACCAAAAGGCATAACATTCCATTGAAATAGACCCCTAGGTGTAGAAAAAGCAGTAAGAGGTTTGGCATGCTCTGCTAAAGGCACTTGCCAATAACCTTTAGACAAGTCAAGTTTAGTGAAGAATCTAGAATTAGAAAGTCTAATCAGTAGATCTTCTAACAAAGGCATCGGTTCAGCATCGAACTTTGTGACCTGATTCAATTTGCGATAATCAACACAAATTCGTATGTTCTTATCCCTCTTCCGGACAATAACCATGGAAGAAGAATATGGTGAAGTCGATGGTTCAATTATATTTAATTGAATCATTTCATCCAATTCCTTTTCCACTTGCGACTGAAAGTGTATAGGAATAGGATACGGCCTAACCCTAATTGGATTATTGTCGGTAAGAATTATGTCATGTTCTATGACATCTGTGTGTCCAGGAATGTCAGTGAGAACATCCTGAAATGTTTGTAACATCGACGAGACTTGTCGATGTTCGTCACCAGAAAGATTAGGAGAAACAGAAACGTTTTTCCAAGATTCCGTAGAATGTAATGGAACCACTGGAAGGGGAAGATTAACATCAGAGAAGGTAGATTCCTCATCCTGTATGACAGACAGGGATGAATAATGACCGTGAGGTGCAGGAGCATCATCCGTTGCCTGGAAAATAGGCAGCAAATAGTCCGGACGTTCGTGAAATTCCGAAAGCATGTTTATGTGGAAAGTTTTATGCTTTCCATCAATATCGACCACATAGTCAACATCGGAAATCCGAGAGACTATTGCATACGGACCTTTCCATGCAATAAGAAGTCTATTTTCCCTACTGGGGAGTAGGACGAATGCTTTGTCACCTGGACAAAGTTGTCGTAGACATCTATTCTTGTTAGCAAACTGTCTTGCCTTCTCTTTAGCAATTTCTGATGAAGCAGTTGCTAGCTTACATGCCTCAATGATCTTTTGTCTAAGAGCAATGACATACTCATATGAGGATTGAGTTTCATCGCTAATATCATCGGCAGTGATGAGATCGTGTAATAAAGACATAGGGCCGCGTGGACGCGCGCCAAAGACAAGTTCGAAGGGAGAAAATCCTGTGTGTTCATTAGGGACTTCTCTATAGGCAAAGAGAGCCGCGGGTAAAACCCTGTCCCAATCTTGAGGATGATCTTCAGTTATCTTACCAAGTAAAGTCTTGAGCGTTCTATTCAGACGCTCAACTAACCCATTAGACATAGGATGGTAGATACTACTGAGAGATCGTTCAATATGTAAGGTAGACATTACCTGTGACATAGTGTCAGATATGAGTTGAGTGCCATGGTCTGACAATATTTCTCTGGGGAACCCCAAGCGAGAAAATATCAACCAAAGAGCATCTGCGATATCTGTAGTAGATATGCTCTTAAGAGGAATAGCCTCTGGCCAACGTGTGCACATATCGACACATGTAAGGATAAACTGATGTCCTCTGGCCGACTTGACCTTAAAAGGGCCAATAATATCTATGGCCATTTTCTGAAACGGCCGAATAGGAATGTCAGCAGCCTGGATAGGCGCAGCATGTCGTGGTCCTCTAGATTTGACCTCCTGACATACCTTGCATGATCGGCAGTAAATACGAATGTCCTTATTGACAAAAGGCCAAAAGAAAGCCGCAAGGACTCTCGACTTCGTACGGGAAAAACCCATATGTCCAGCACATTGCGAGTCATGAGCATGTTGTAATATTTGCACTCTCATGCTCTTGGGAACAAGAATTTGCGAATGTGCCGACATAGTCGAATCTTGTACCATACGTACAAGTACGCCGTTTCTCATTGCAATCCAAGATTTTCTATTTGTATCCTGATTCGGATCACCTTTCTTCGCAAGAAGGAAGAATTTTTTTTCAAGAAGGATCTTCTTCTTGCAATTTTATGAAAGAGTCACGAGTGATTACTAAGTGACTATCTTGGCTATCAACTTCATTATCACTATTCAGTGAAGTTTCGGGTGTTTGTAGAGCTTGTGCTCTTGTAACTACTGCATTTGTAGCTTGCATGTTATTATCTTCCCAAGCAGCAATCTGCTGTGGGGTACACTCCCTAACTCCGTGAATACAACCAATAATAAGGTCCGCAATAGGATTAGGTAAGAGACAAGCATGCACATCTCCAGTAAAGAAAGGAGTGGCAATGCGAATTACAGCAGTAGGATATTTTTCTAGAGTGCCGCCAAATGTGACACATTTAATAACCCTTCCTGTAGCACAAGATGGATCTACAAGCGATTGTCTAACACCAATAGTGGTGCATCCGGAATCGAAAAGTAGTGAGACCGGAGTATCATTAACAAGACCCTTATGTAGAATTAAAGAACCCCTCCCGTCATGCGCAACAGCAGCAGGAAGAGCGGGAAGTGGGTGACCACAACTCAAAGTAGTTATGGTACCCGGTTCGAATAAAGTACTGCATTGGGGGCATTTGTTTGCTCTCTCAAAGTCAAAAGCAGAACCAGTGACAGCGTCAAAGTTTTTACTATCAACAACATGATTACAGGCTCCCTCAGTTTCCTGTTGTACAGCATTAGCCTGCTGATATCTCTTTTTTTTGTGTTGAGATCTACCCCGACTATTATTACCTCTGAAGTTATCAGAGTTATTATTATCTCTGCAGTTATTATTGTCTCTATTGTAATTGTTATCCTGGTTCGAATTCCAGTTTCCACGATTACTATCATGTTCACATTGATGCGAACATCTATTTGTTTGGTTCTGAGGTCTTCGGCAGGAATAACCTCTATTACCATATCCTCTTTTGAAATGCTTATAATTATTAGGGTGATAGTAACGAGTACTATCAGGTTGTCTCCAATTCTTCGAAGAAGAATCACCATGAAATTGATTTCCATGATTTTGACAGAAATTACCGCTACTCTTTCTATCAAAATTTTGTTGGAATCTACGAGCAAAGTTTTGGCCATACGGAGCTGCCGAAGCAACTGGTAAACCTTCTTTCACCTTAGAGTTACCCATGGTTATGTGTGGGTGCGCAGTTACGTATTGGCAACAGAAATCTTCCATTTCTTTTATTGTTTTAGGTTTACGTTCATGAAGGAAAGCAAGGAAAGACTCATTGACAGACGACATGACTTTGTCTCTAAGTATTTAAGTCCATAAGTCCTTCATAAGTTTTTTCCGTCTTAGATAGTTCAACCCATCGTGAGAAAGTAATGCGTATTCTTGCAATAAACTCGGAGAATTCAACTCCATTTTCAGGTATCATGTTTTTAAATTGTAGACGATAGCCGTCTTCGTTAAGCTGATATTTCTTTAACAAAGCGGCCCTGACAACCTCATAATTGTTCTTGTCAGGTTCATCCACCATATTTAATATACTTAGAGCTTTACCTGTCAGTATCCCTGATAACTGATAAACATATTTTGCTTTGTCTATGTTATGAGCTGTACATGCTTGTTCAAATCTGTCCAGATAGAACATTATGTCATCACTGGAAGGACTAAATGTTGGTAACTTAATCTTAAAAGTATCATTATTAGCCTTACCAGAAGATGAACCCTTGTTTGAATCATTACCATTACTCATGCTCGTCAATTTCAATTTTTCCAACTCTAAAGCTAAGACCTTTTCTTCATGTTCCATTTTTGCTTTCTCTTTCCTCTCATCAGACTCTCTCTGTAATCTTCTTTCCTCAGCCTGAGCCTCTTTTTGAAGTCTTTCATTTTCAGCTTCTTTTTCAAGTCTTTTATTTTCAGCCTCTTTTTCAAGTCTTTTATTTTCAGCCTCTTTTTCAAGTCTTTTATTCTCAGCCTCTTTTTCAAGTCTTTTATTTTCAGCTTCTTTTTCAAGTCTTTTATTTTCAGCCTCTAGCTGTAGCTGGAGTTTTCTCTCCTCAGCTTCTGATTCCCTTTTTTGTTTTTCCATTTCCATTTGGAATCTTTTTTTCATCCACCTGCATCTGCAGTTTCTTTTGTTCAGCTTCCATTGCTTTATCATATCGAGCAGTTGCAAATTCTTCTAACTTATCACCAGTCTTCCCAAGCAATTTACCCTGCTCAATAAAGTGCTCAAATGTAGACATGTTGTCTAACATATGAGTCCAAAACCTGAAATAATTAACTAATTTATTTCAAACCTAAGTGTAACAAGTCTTAATTAAGCACTTGTATATTCACATCACATTATATTATCCCAGTCTCTGTGGGAAACAAGTCTCCAATCAAAGAACTTGTATATGAAATATCAGCACTCAATTCTTGATCATAAGTGCACTTCTCATTCAATAGTGCACGACACTATTCATCATTCATTTATCATCAGTGTAGTAGTAACAGTGCATTAGCATAGCCCATTAACTAATTACTATAACTGTAAACAATGACTATGTAAACACATGCAGAATGTAAACATTGAAAATGTAAACAATGCAAACAATGTAAACAATAACAATGTAAACAATAACAAAGATCAGCAACAATACAAAAACGTTCGCAGAAATCAACTAAAAATAAAGCAGAAATTAATGAAATATCACAAAAAATGTGACGATATCTGCGCTATAATTAAACAAAATACATGACACCACAGTGTATAAACAAAAATGTTGTATGAAACTAAATTATAGACAAGAGTAGGCTAACAAATACAAACAAATCAAAACAAAACTAAAGAATGCGAAATAATAACGAAAACAATATTAAAACATGTCATCACAGCTAACATAAATAGCAACAGAAGTCGCTTAGCAAATTCCAGTATCGGAAATTTGCAAACCCTACAGAAAACGCTCACAATAGACGACCTCTATGACGTGGCATAATCTAACGGAGACACCACCCAACCGAGAAACCGCTGAAATATAAACATATAAATATACAAATAACATATAGACATATAACATATAGAATGAGATGATACACAGAAGACTCAGCAGAAGTATAAGGGCACAGTTTACATACAAACAGGCCACTTAACTTATAGGCTTCCAATCGTAGAACAGCAGAAAAAACGGATGTCAATCAACGTCCTAAAGAGCGAAGCTCCAACGATGATGGCACATCTGAACTGCTTCCACTGCTAACACGATGGTACAAGAGCTTCTGAAATACTGTGTGTTGAGTTGTTTCGGCACTTGACCTTCTAATCCAAAAGTAAGTTGATGGAAATCGGTACTTGGCCTTCTTCAGAAAACAACCCGTTTCAACCGGCACTTGACCTTCACAAAAATGACAGCACTGGAACCTTGACAGCAGCAACTTGCTTGACTTGCGTAAAAGATAACAGCAGTCCGAGTTATCCGGCAACATGTAACAACGCCGGGTACTGTCAAATTCTTGTTTCCGTCAAAAAGTTGAAATTTTGACTTTTACCGGGCAACGCCGAGTACTTTGAAAATTTTGAAGATGTTGACTGTATTGAAGAATGTTAATTTCTTGAAGGATGCTGATGAATTCTTGTTGAAAATGAAGTGGGTAAGGGACCCCGTGTTTGCTGGTACCAGAATCAAACCAGCTTATGGCCACCAAATGATGCGTGATGCCATATGATGATGGATGGTATCCGCATGTCTGGTTTTGTGTAGTGTGCAGATGTGTTCAGTCAAACAATGTTCATACAAAAATAACAGGGCAATCCACATAGGACGTCAGTAAACTCACGACGTATAAAGTCAATGATTCTTGTAACAGCCGTTGACGTTTTTCTTCATTATTTATTGTGGACGCCACAGTGACAAAATGGTTACGCGAATATGTAGGCACATCAAACAGTCATTATCACAGCAACATTCAATACAGCAATAGACGGTAGACAGCATTACAATGATGAGTCAGATGCATGTTATATTTCATAGTGCTGTAAATGTAGTCAGGTGAAAAACTCCATCCTTTTCTATAACAGCCAGGAGATAACCAGATGTATGAGATCAGTTCACTCTCCTTAGTCTGACTTCAGCAAGACAGACACGTCTGCCGAAGTATAAATAATGTCCTCAAAAATATCCTCTAGATAATAAAGGTTTTCCAAACCTAGTTCATTTAACAAAGTAGCAAGTAATGGTCCTTGGGACATGCATCAACCGATGCAGTACAATACAGCGACATGTGAGCTGGGAAAACATCTCGTGACGACGACTTTCGAAGACAGGCTATGAATCGAAATCGCTCACGACCCAAAATCGATAGAGTTAATGAAAAGTCAATTTACCTTGCCTTCAGGAAATACACAGAAATATCACGCCTCCCGACATGTGGGAAACACTAGAGGTATTATCTCGAATAAACGAAATATCCATTAAGAGGACTACCCATCCCTGACAGAACAAAAAATAGCGGAGATCCCCTCTTCAACGAGGCATCTCTTTCGCCATTCAAATCGCTCACTCCACTAGTGGTGGGCGGAAACCGATCGACCAAAAAACAAGACCAGTCATGCGCAGTCCAGCGCAAAAAGACCACAGCTCAAAACTTAACTGCATTCAATACCAACGCGGGAAGACAAATGCTTACCGAGAAAAGTGACTAAATTTCAAGCAGTTGTTGCCCTTGCGTTATAAAATAGATATTGTAATAAAACGATATGTTGCGAGAATTTATCACGCAACAACGAGCTTTCATTGCATTGGGAAATATATGGAGATCAAGAGAAATCGGATCCAACACGAAAATAAGAATCTTCAACTCAAATGTGAAGTCAGTCCTATTGTATGGCTCTGAGACATGGAGAACAACAAAGACAACAACCAAAAAACTACTTTTTCTTCTTCTTTGATCCTTAGCCGCTGACCGTCAAAGCAGTCAGTGGCCATTACGCCTGGTGGCGTCTTGTAGGGCAACAACAAATTGATTCCACTTTGCTCGGTCGGCAGCCATCCTTCGTACAGTGCCCCAACTCTGGTTCATTCTTTGCATCTCAGCCTCCACAGTCCTCCGCCAAGTTGTTTTTGGTCGGCTTCTCTTTCGTTTTCCTTCAGGGGTCCATAGCATAGCTGTTCTTGTGATGGCATCGAGGTCTCTTCTGATGACATGGCCAATCCAGCGTCTGCCAGCTATGATGGTGTGCATGTCCTCTTGCTTGCTCAGAGTAAGCAGATCTTGGTTGGTGATGATATTCGGCCAAAAGATTCGGAGAATTTTTCGTAGGCATGTTGTGTGAAAAGAGGACAATTTCGACATTTCCTTCTCTGTAACTCTCCAGCTCTCCGCGCCATAGAGAAGCACAGAAAGCACACAGCTCTGATATAATCCTAATTTTGTGCTTGTGCTGTACTGAGAGGACTTCCAGATGTTGTTTAGACTAAACAAGGCTGTTCTTGCTTTGTTCATTCTGTTGTTGATGTCTTTGCTTGCTCCGCCGTATGGTGTTACTATGCATCCTAGGTATATGAAGGCATCTGTCTGTTCCAGTTGCTGATTCCTTACTGATATGGGCTCAGAGTTGCTCACATTGAGCGTCATGACCTCTGTCTTCTTTAGGTTGATGTTCAAGCCCACCTGCTGGCTATACTTATTAAGTCTATCCGTTTTTTCCTGGATGTGTTGATGTGAATCTGCTAGCAGTGCAATGTCATCTGCATATTCCAGATCTTCCAATGTAGAAAATGTAGTCCATCTTATTCCTCTTGGATTGCCCTCTGTTGTCTGGCGCATCACCCAGTCTATGACTGTTAAAAATAGAGTGGTTGATAAGGGCATCCCTGTCGTACTCCTGTCTTCACTTCAAAGGTTAGGTTGCTCTGCCCAATGCTGCAAGTAAAGTTGGCATAAAGGCTTTTTATGATTGACACTATGCAGCTTGGAATTCCATAAGCCCTCAGTATTTTCCATAAACTGTCCCTATGTATACTGTCAAAAGCCTTTTCAAAATCAACGAAATTAATGTACAACTGTCTTTGCCATTCTGAGCACTGCTCTATAATGTTCCTGAGGGTAAATATATGATCTACACATCTTCTGTTCTTTCTAAATTCTGCTTGTTCTTTCCTCAGTTTGTGGTCTACTGCTTTTGAGATTCTCTGTATAATTATCCTGCCTAGTATTTTGCTGGGAACTGAGAGAAGAGTTATTCCTCTCCAATTATTGCAGTCTGCAAGATCTCCCTTCTTGGGCAATTTGACAATTATTCCTTTTCTCCACTCTGTTGGTGTTGTCCCTGTTTTCCAGACTTGTGCAAATAGTGGTTCTAATAGTTCTGCTGCTAGCTCTGGGTCTGTCTTAAATAGCTCTGCATTTAAGTTATCATGACCAGGAGCTTTTCCATTCTTTAACCCTTTGATTGCTGTGATGATTTCTTCTTTTCGTGGGATGTCTGTATTAACGTCTAGATCATTTTCAGCCTCAGGAACATTCAATTGTGTCTCTGGTGGTTCCTTATTCAGAGTTTCTCTGAAATGCTCTGCCCATCTTGTTTCCTGTCCCTCTACTGTTGTGATGAGATTTCCTTGCTTATCTCTTACTAATGTAATATTGTTTGCACCTCGTTTTCCACTGATGATTTTAGTTATTTTGTATACTGTGCTTTGTTCATTTCTCAGTGCTGCCTCTTCTGCCTGTCTTGCAAGGTCATCCAGAAATGTCCTTTTGTTAGCACGGGTTTGACGTTTAACTTCCTTGTCCAGCTGACTGTACTGTTCACTATATATTGCCTTTAATCTGGGAGACTTAGCTTCTGTTTTCTTTCTTTTCATTTCCTTTCTCTTCGCTATGGTGTTTAGCGTACCTGATGTTATCCAGTCTTGGCACTTTCTTTCCTGGAATCCCAAGCATGACTTGCTGCTTTCCTTGTATATTGTTGAGATGGTGTTGAATCTCTGGTCAACATCATCGGTCTCTGTTCTTTCCTGGCTTTTGATAATCTCATATCTTCTCTTTACGTCGACCACAAAAGCTTTTTTGGTGAGGGGATCCTTCAGTTTCGTGATGTTGTATCTTTTCTGTTTGACCGCAACTGGTCCAGCAGCTCTGAGTTTCACTTTCAGTCTTGCTACTACTAGGTGATGATCACTTCCCACATCTGCGCCTCTTCTTACTTTCACGTCTTGTAGTGCATGTCTCCATCTGCCATTGATCATTATGTGATCTATCTGGTTTCTGTCTCGTCCGTTTGGTGATTCCCATGTTAACTTGTGCACTTCCTTGTGTGGAAAAAGTGTTCCTCCAATGACCAGGTTGTTAATACTGCAGAAGCTTATTAATTTGTCCCCATTCTCATTTGCTGTTCCACTGCCGCATTTCCCCATTACTCTTTCGTTATAATTATTGTGTGCTCCCACTTTCGCATTTAGGTCTCCCATTACTATAATGAGATCGTACCTGGGTGTAGTTTCCATTTCTCTTTGTACTGTTGATAGAATTCGTCCTTGATCTCTTCATCGCTGTCGTTTGTTGGTGCATAGCATTGTATAATTGTGGTGTTGGTGAACCTCCCTCTTAGTCTTGCTCTTATCAGTCTGTTGTTGATGGGTTTCCATTCCAGTAAAGACCTTTCCATTCCTTTCTTCAGGATAATGGCTACACCTTCGTTGTGCTGACCATCCTCTCTGCCAGAATAAAGTACTGTTTCCCCTGTAGCTGTTTTTATTCTCCCCCTACCTGTCCATCTGCTCTCGCTTATTCCCAGGATATGTATCTTGTAGTTCCTCATCTCTGCTGTGATTTGTCTCAGCTTTCCTGCCTCATTCATAGTTCTGACGTTCCAAAAACCAATTCTGGTTTCGTGTTTTGCGGTCGGGGCATCCGTTTTCATGCCAGTGGCTTCCTTTCGGCTTTCACCACTGTCAGTCATACGAGCCTGAGACTCCGGATGTCCATCCCGCAGCAAAGTTTTTCCATTTATTGTTGTTTCCGTAACGTGCGATTTTTTTTTTACATAGACAGGGGTGTCAGCCCTGTGCTAAAACCCCCACCTGGAGGACCAGAGTACCAGCTTTTGTCTGACCCCTACCCATGCAGACCAGTCCAGCTTGGTTGAACCTACCAGGAGTAAATCTCCCACTGGCATAGCTCTGGGGATTGTCAGGGTACACAAGCTGCCATACCGCTACAAGGTATAGGTACCATTGATGGCAGCAAAAAGCTACTTACTTTAATGAATGGGTGCTTGCGTAGAATAGAAGACTTGAAATGGTACAGCAAGATCACTAATGTGGAACTGATGACAAGAACCAGACTAGTGCCAGCAAAACAAGAGATGAGAAGAAGATGCTGGCGATAGATAGGACATACATTGAGGTAACATGTTGATAGCATTACCAGGACGTCCTTGTTCCAGGATTCCCATGTTAGAAAGGTAGAAGGAGGCCAAGGAATACATGGAGAAGGGAGCTGGAGGCATGAAGAAGACATGGAAAAACTTTGAGCTGATGGCACATGACAGGAAGACTTGGCATAAGTTTTATGAAGTCTGTGCTCCCTGGGGAGATGCAGGATGGTGGTGCATGATCGTGATGTGTGATCATGGTGTGTGGTCATGGTGTGTGATCATGGTGTGTGATCATTGATGTGTGTTCATGTGTGATTATGATGTATGATCATTGATGTGTGATCATGATGTATGGTCATGATATATGATCATTAATGTGAGATCATGATGTTTGGTCATGATGTTTGATCATTGATGTGTGGTCATGATGTGTGATCATGATGTATGATCATTGATGAATGATCATGGTGTGTGATCATGATGTATGATCATGGTGTATGATCATTGATGTGTGATCATGATGTGTGATCATTGATGAGTGATCAAGATGTCTGATCATGGTGTGTGATCATGATGTATGATCATTGATGTGTGATATGATATATGATCATTGATTTCTGATTATGATGTATGATCATTGATGTTTGGTCATGATGTGTGATCATTGATGTGTAATCATGATGTATGATCATGGTGTTTGATCATTGATGTGTGATCATGATGTGTGATCATTGATGTCTGATTGTGGTGAGTGATTATGATGTGTGGTCATGATGTGTGATCATGATGTGTGATTGTGACATGTGATTGTGATGTTTTGTCATGGTGTGTGATCATGATGTATGATCATTGGTGTGTGATCATGGTGTGTGGTCATGATGTGTGATCATGATGTATGATCATTTATGTGTGATCATGATGTGTGGTCATGATGTGTGATCATGATGTATGATCATTGATGTATGATCATGGTGTGTGGTCATGATTTGTGGTCATGATGTATGATCATTGATGTGTGATCATGATGTGTAGTTGTCACGGAGTGTTTTGAGGGTATTTTGCATGTGTGAATGTTCCCATGCTCCAGCGGGAGTTTATTAGTCATGTGAGTTGTTGTGAGCTGGGAATGCGTGCATTGTAATAAGTTAGCTACAGGGTTGTGAGCATTGCTTGAGACAAGCTGTTAGCTTTTGTGATGCGTGAATGAAGATCAGTGGAGCGTGGAAGGGTTTCACGGGTTTTAGTGAATACGCATGAAAGGGGCAGTCAGAGAGAGGAGTGTGTTGGTTGGAGACGTGTGTAGAGTGAGTAGAGAGTTGAGCGAGTAGAGAGCAGACAGGAGACAGCATAGAGCGTAGAGAAGAGAAGGGTGGATGTCTATAGTAGGGCGCGAGTAGAGGGCCAGAGTTGTGTTGTAGACGTTGCAGTAGTTATTCATGAAGTAGCCTATTTGGGGCTGTAGTTATTCCGAGAAGCAGAGTGTGTGCGGATACTCGGGATTTGTGATGTATCTAATATTTGTAATTGCCCTACGTCCATTGTGACTTATTGTGGATATAATATATTGTTGGAGATTGACAAAGCTGTTGGAGTTGTTCCTTAGACAGTGAGCTAGACGAGCGGTGTATAAGTGTTGTCTGACTTTCTACACATCCACCCACATACACCCTACTCGTCACAGTAGTCATGATGTGTGATCATGATGTGTGATCATGATGTGTGATCATTGATGAGTGATCATGATGTCTGATCATAATGTGTGATCATGATGTGTGATCATGGTGTGTGATCATGATGTGTGATCATTGATGTCAGATCATTGATGTCTGATATGATGTATGATCATTGATGTGTGATCATGATGTATGATCATTGATGTGTAGTCATGATGTGTGATCATGATGTGTGGTCATGATGTGTGGGCAATATGTGTGGTCATGATGTGTGATCATGATGTGTGATCATGATGTGTGGTCATGGTGTGTGGTCATGGTGTGTGATCATGATGTGTGATCATGATGTGTGAGCATGGTTGTGATCATCATGTGTGATCATGTGTGTGGTCATGATGTGTGATCAGGATGTGTGATTGTGATCATGGTGTGTGGTCATGGTTGTGTGTTCGTGATGTGTGATCATGATGTGAAACTGAGTTGGTCATTGTTGCTTTACTCTTTGTCCATTTGCAGAGCTCAGGTTCAGCAGGCTCTCTTGCGTCTACTCCTAACAGCGTTGCATCCAGCACTGAACGCCACCTTGCTGAGTTTGAAGAGCATGCACTTCAGTATGCTGCAAAGTCCTTGCAGTCACTGTAAGACCTGTATTTATTTGTGTCATTTGACTTGCATTTAGTTGTCACAGGCCAGAAAGTAACATTGGCACCTTATTTAAATCAGCATTTTCTGAGCATCTGCTCGAAAGATGCCCAACATATGTGGAACCAAAGAAAACACACATGGCCAACACCAGTACAATTTGTGGACAAGCTCTACGGAGATGCAAATAGCCTCAAACTGACTACTGCTTTCTTTGAAAACATTCAAGTGGACGTCTGAGAGTGTACAAAGAAGATGAAGAAATCAACATTTCTACATGTGCTTAAGGATTTGTAAAGTTTATATTATTATTTTACAACAAAAACAACCAAAAAGATACAGACTTTGATAAATCGATGCTTGTTTAAAATAGAAGGATTGAAGTGATACGACAAGATCACTAATATGGAACTGGTGACAAGAACTAGACAAGTGCCAGTGGAACAAGAGATGAGAAGAAGATGCTGGAGTTGGATAGGACACATTGAGAAAACCTGTAAATAGCATTAAAAAACAATCCATGTTCTGGAATCCCCCAGGTAAAAAAAGGTAGAGGGAGACTAAAGCACACATGGAGAAGAGAACTGGAGATGGACATGGAGGTGAGCAATAAGACTTGGAAAGAATTTGAGCTGACAGCATGGGGCAGAAAGACCTGGCATACATTTGTTGAAGGCCTTTAGTCCTTGGGAAGTTGAAGGGTGGTGATGGGAGACTAAGAGAAAGTTGATTTAGAAATCCATTTTGACCTGATTGGAAACGGCAACAAATAGGATAGGGAGGATAGACAAACTCTAATATTATTTGGTGCTAATGTAATGGAATTTGAACTGAAGTATCGACATTACAGTTTTGTAAAACCAATGGCAAGTCACAAGCAAAGAAACAAAGTTACAACTGATCAGAGCATGTATATTCCCAGTAGCAACATATGGCTGCGAGACATGGACACTCAATAAAACAGTTGCAAAACATATTACATCATTCGATATGAAATGCTTCAGAAGGTTGTTGAGAATACCCTGGACAGAAAAAAAGACCAACAGAGAAGTACTGCACTCACTAAATGTAGAGGAAAATTGGCTCCTAAATACTATCGCAATAAGGAAGCTGAAATTCTTTGGTCATATAAAAAGACATAATAGTCTGGAAAAATTAGTAATGGAAGACATGGTCCCTAGAAAAAGGGGAAGGGGATGACGGTGGATCCAGGACATAAAGAGATTCTGAACTTGTCTTTGGATGATGCAGGTCGACTTGCCCAGAATCGTGATGCGTTCAGAGCAGCGGTAATGGAGACAACGTTCTGGAAAGAATACATCACATGATAATGATGATATATATATATATATATATATATATATATATATATATATATATATATATATATATATATATATATATATATATATATACAAGTATATATTTCTGAAGCAAAATCTTTCATTGTGTCTGATCCAATCATTGGTTTATCTGAATCTTTCATTGTGTCTGATCCAATCATTGGTTTATCTGAATCTTTCATTGTGTCTGATCCAATCATTAGTTTATCTGAATCTTTCATTGTGTCTGACCCAATCATTGGTTTATCTGAATCTTTCATTGTGTCTGATCCAATCATTGGTTTATCTGTCTGTTAGATGCTGCAAAACATTTACCAAATTTTAATTCATCATCATCATCTCCTCTTTCACTGCTTATGGAGCATGGAGCCGTAAATGCGTCTGGGACCCCTCCACCCCACCCTTATAGGAGGCCTGCACCAAAGCATTTACATGCTCTTGCACTTCTGGTTTCTGTAGCTGTTTGTTTTACAAGATGAGATTGCCAGCCCAATGTACAACCTCATATGTGTCACCTCTTATGACATGCCTGAGGGAGAGTATCCCTATTTTGTTAATTTCCTTAATTATCTGTTAATTTTACTTTAGTTGTGTTAAATTATTCACCCGTGTGTTGCCGGGGCCCGAAAGGGGAGCAAAGAATAGTAACACTGCACCCTACCACGCATGTCGTAAAAAGCGACTAAGGAGGGTTGGGCATGGGGCTGTTTACCCCATCCCGTAAAAACTTCGCACAGTGGGCTGATCACCTGCTTGCCAACCAATCTGATTACGGAAACAACGATAGATTGTTTGGTCTGTTTCTGTTCCACAAAGACGCCACTAGGCGTGGTGGAAACAGCGATAGATTGATCAATTTGTTGTTGCCCTAAGACGCCACTAGGCATACTGGCCACATACTGCTTTGCCGGTTGGTGGCTAAGGATGGAAGAAGAAGTGTTAAATTATGTGCTCTACAATTCATTCTCCGTTTTGCTGTCCGATCCCTTGGCTGGGTAAAAATTGCTGAGGAGGATTTGACCCCAGAGCGGAGCAGCAAAGCTGTCAACAAGTGTATCATCGACCTGTCCCTGGGCCGCAATGACATCAATGATGCTGTGGGACGCTGGGGAGATGTAAGAATTTGATTTTGATTTTTAATGTCATGTCAGAATTATCAGGGAACAAATTCAAATTTCCTATCCCAGATGTGCCACTTGCGAGCTTTAATCATGTTTCCAGACCCCATCAAATATTCCAAGTTCATTTAGGATGTTTTATTATTCTTTTATCCAGTGTGATGGAACAAGTGTCTTTGACCTTGTCATGTTGTTTCTGCTGTCATTTTCTTTAGTTAACGTTATGTGAAGTGATCTTAAATTTTTTTTTTTCATATGTGAATTCCTTCGAAAATGTTTAACACTTTTTATTTCGAAGCAACTTTGTGTCTTTATTTGTGAGACCATCTTCTTCATTAAGATGTGCTGTTTTTCTTTTTTAGTATCATTTAGAAAGTTCTTTAAACTTGTGAGAATTATCCTCGGTTTTCAATGAGTTTTCCAGCAGTTTGTCAAAGTATTTTTAGGTCATGGATTCCAGCACATGGAATTGGAAATCTCTTCAAGTAAAACACATGGCTACAGAAACCACTGCTGCATGAGAATGTGAATGCTTTGCGCAGGCTTCCTGCAAGGGGGCCACAGGCTTCTTGCAAGGGGGCCAGCTGGCAGCTTCATGCTCCATAGGTAGTGAAAATGATGATGATGACTGCAAGTTCTCGTCTGCTTTTCTTTATATTTTATTTTTTCTGTTATTTTTCTGTGTAGTAACACTAATATTTTGTTTTGGCCAGTTTAATATAAAACAGAGACCTAGAAAAGATATTATGGATCTGCAACATGGTTCAGCAGACAATGTGGCAAATTAAAGGAGAATCAGTGTGACCCAGCAGAAATTGGAGCTATATCTTGTTCACCAGAATTTGCATTGGTGGGCAGATTTAGCTCTAGGACCTGGGTGAAAATATGCAGATGAATAAAGGTTCATTGAATATTTGGCTTTCATATCTTGTCTAGCAGAGCCGACTAATCAAATCAGCAAACTTTCCAGAGTGAAGATATTTCCCTCAAGACACCCACATTTTCTTTGCTAAGTATCAAATTAATGATCTGAAGGAAGTTGGCGCTGAATTTATTCTTTCTGGTCTGTCAGGCCATAAGAATATGCTGAATAGCTTTCGGCAAAGCACTTTTACAGGCATGATAGGTTGATTTTATGGAAATATTTTATCTGCAGATCTGTAACGGATGGAAAAAAAAACACTGGAAGTGTATCGTTCAACATCATCATTACACCTTAGCTTCCCAAAGAGCATTGGCTGTCAACAAACGCATGCCAAGTCTTCATGTCACATTCCATCAGCTCAAGTTCTTTCCATGTCTTCCTTATCATTTTTATTTCCTTCTCCGGTTCTCTTCTCTATGGTTTTTTTTGGCCTTCCTCTGCTGTTCTTACCCCGGGATTTCACTGCAAGGACTGCCTTGTAAAGCTATAAGCAGGTTTCCTCAGTGTGTGTTCCATCCATCGCCAATGTCTTCTTCTCATCTCTTATTGCACTGGCACTTGTCTTTTCATCAGTTCCATTTGTACCATTTCAGTCCTTCTTTTTTATACAAGCACCCAATTTTGAAAGTCTTCAACCTCTTGGTTGTTGTTGTTGAGTGTATCATCACTGTTGATGTTTTTTTTTGAGTGTATCATTGCTGTTGATGTTTTTTGTTGTTGAGTGTATCATTACTGTTGATGTTTTTTGTTGTTGAGTGTATCATCACTGTTAATGTTTTTTGTTGTTGAGTGTATCATTATTGTTGATTTTTGTTGTTGTTGAGTGTATCATTACTGTTGATGTTTTTTGTTGTTGAGTGTATCATTACTGTTGATGTTTTTTTTTTCTTGAGTGCATCATGACTGTTGATGTTTTTCTTGTTGATTTGTATCATTACTGTTGATGTTTTTGTTGTTGATTGCATCATTACTGTTGATGTTTTTGTTCTTGGTTGCATCATTACTGTTCATGTTTTTGTTGTTGAGTGTGTCATCACTGTTGATGTTTTTGTTGGTGATTGTATCATTACTGTTGATGTTTTTGTTGGTGATTGTATCATTACTGTTGATGTTTTTTATGTTGATTGCATCATCACTGTTGATGTTTTTGTTGTTGATTGCATCATCACTGTTGATGTTTTTGTTGTTGATTGCATCATCACTGTTGATGTTTTTGTTGTTGAGTGTATCATTACTGTTGATGTTTTTGTTGTTGATTGTATTATTACTGTTGATGTTTTTGTTGTTGATTGCATCATCAGTGTTATTGTTTTTGTTGTTGACTGCATCATCACTGTTGATGTTTTTATTGTTGATTGTATCATTACTGTTGATGTTTTTGTTGTTGATTGCATCTTTACTGTTGATGTTTTTGTTGTTGATTGCATCATTACTGTTGATGTTTTGTTGTTGATTGCATCATTACTGTTGATGTTTTTGTGGTTGGTTGCATCATTACTGTTGATGTTTTTGTTGTTGAGTGTGACATCACTGTTGATATTTTTGTTGTTGATTGTATCATTACTGTTGATGTTTTTGTTGTTGATTGCATCATTACTGTTGATGTTTTGGTGGTTGGTTGCATCATTACTGTTGATGTTTTTGTTGTTGGTTGCATCATTACTGTTGATGTTTTTGCTGTTGGTTGCATCATTACTGTTGATGTTTTGTTGTTGATTGCATCCTTACTGTTGATGTTTTTGTTGTTGATTGCATCATCACTGTTCAGGTTTTTGTTGTTGATTGCATCATTACTGTTGATGTTTTTGTTGTTGATTGCATCATCAGTGTTGATGTTTTTGTGGTTGAGTGTATCTTTGCTGTTGGTGTTTTTGTTGTTGAGTGTGTCATCACTGTTGATGTTTTTGTTGTTGATTGCATCATCAGTGTTGATGTTTTTGTTGTTGATTGCATCTTTGCTGTTGATGTTTTTGTTGTTGAATGTGTCACTACTGTTGGTGTGTTTGTTGTTGAGTGTATCATTACTGTTGCTGTTTTGGTTGTTGAGTGTATCATTACTGTTGGTGTTTTTGTTGTTGGGTGTATCATTACTGTTGAAGTTTTTGTTGTTGAGTGTATCATTACTGTTGGTGTTTTTGTTTTTGAGTGTATCATTACTGTTGGTGTTTTTGTTTTTGAGTATCATTAATGTTGTGTTTGTTGTTGTTGAGTGTATCATTACTGTTGATGTTATTAGTTGTTGGGTATATCATTACTGTTGATGTTTTTTGTTGTTGAGTGTATAATTACTGTTGGTGTTTTTGTTGTTAAGTGTATTATTACTGTTGGTGTTTTTGTTATTGATTGCGTCATCACTGTTGATGTTTTTGTTGTTGTGTCATCACTGGTGATGTTTTTGTTGTTGATTACATCATCACTTTTGATGTTTTTTGTTGTTGATTGCATCATCACTGTTTGTGTTTTTGTTGTTGAGTGTATCAATACTGTTGATGTGATTGTTGTTTAGTGTATCATTAATGTTGGTGTTTTTTTTTATTGTTGATTGTATCATTACTGTTGGTGTTTTTATTGTTGATTGTATCATTACAGTTGGTGTTTTTGTTGTTAAGTGTTTCATTACTGTTGGTGTTTTTGTTGTTGGGTGTATCATTACTGTTGGTGTTTTTGTTTTTGAGTGTATCATTAATGTTGTGTTTTTTGTTGTTGTGTGTATCATTACTGTTGGTGTTTTTGTTGTTGGGAATATCATTACTGTTGGTGTTTTTGTTTTATGAGTGTATCATTAATATTGTGTTTTTTGTTATTGAGTGTATCATTAATATTGTGTTTTTTGTTATTGAGTGTATCATTACTGTTAGTGTTTTTGTTGTTGGGAGTATCATTACTGTTGGTGTTTTTGTTTTTGAGTGTATCATTAATGTTGTGTTTTTGTTGTTTAGTGTATCATTTCTGTTGATGGTTGTTGTTGTGTGTATCATTACTGTTGATGTTTGTTGTTGTTGAGTGTATCATTACTGTTTGTGTTTTTGTTGTTGATTTTGTCATTACTGTTGGTATTTTTGTTGTTGGGTGTATCACTACTGTTGAAGTTTTTGTTGTTGATTGTATCGTTACTGTAGATGTTGTTTGTTGTTGAGTGTATCATCACTGTTGATGTTTTTGTTGTTGAATGTATCTTTACTGTTGATGTTTTCAATCTTTGCTTCAGTCCACTGAGTTTCCACAGGTTAAAGAATTATAAAAAAAGAGTGTTTATTTGTAAGGATGATTACACCAGTTGTTCAGAATTTGCCTAATAGTCCATAACCTTCATTGGACAATCAAAGGGGTCAATAACCTTCTTAGGACAATCAGAGGGGTCCATAACCTTCATTGGACAATCACAGGGATCCATAGCCTTCATTGGTCAATCAGAGGGGTCCATAGTCTTCATCGGACAATCAAAGGGGTCTATAGCCTTCATTGGTCAATCAGAGGGGTCCATTTTGTTCCTCAGACAATCAGAGGGGTCTATAGCCTTCATTGGTCAATCAGAGGGGTCCATAGTCTTCATCAAACAATAAGAGGGGTCTATAGCCTTCATTGGTCAATCTGAGGGGTCCATAGTCTTCTTTGGTCAATCATAGGGGTCCATAGTCTTCATCAGACAGAGGGGTCCATAGCCTTCATTGGCCAATCAGAGGGGTCCATAGTCTTCATCGGACAATCAAAGGGGTCTATAGCCTTCATTGGTCAATCAGAGGGGTCCATTTTGTTCCTCAGACAATCAGAGGGGTCTATAGCCTTCATTGGTCAATCAGAGGGGTCCATAGTCTTCATCAAACAATAAGAGGGGTCTGTAGCCTTCATTGGTCAATCTGAGGGGTCCATAGTCTTCTTTGGTCAATCATAGGGGTCCATAGTCTTCATCAGACAGAGGGGTCCATAGCCTTCATTGGCCAATCAGAGGGGTCCATAGTCTTCATCAGACAATCAAAGGGGCCATTGCACGAAAAAAGGTTAAGAAACCCTGATATAGGGGATCTGTGACTAACAGCACCATAAGAAAGTGGCAAGAAGGGGATTTCAGTTTACATAGGACTTTCATTCAGTCCAGTATTGCCATTAAAATTTGTGTGTGTGATGTGAGGAAGCTAATAGAGAGTTTGTGTGTGTTGTGAGGAAGCTAATAGAGAGTTTGTGTGTGATGTGAGGAAGCTAATAGAGAGTTTGTGTGTGTTATGAGGAAGCAAATAGAGAGTTTGTGTGTGTTGTGAGGAAGCTAATAGAGAGTTTGTGTGTGATGTGAGGAAGCTAATAGAGAGTTTGTGTGTGTTATGAGGAAGCTAATAGAGAGTTTGTGTGTGTTGTGAGGAAGCTAATAGAGAGTTTGTGTGTGATGTGAGGAAGCTAATAGAGAGTTTGTGTGTGATGTGAGGAAGCTAATAGAGAGTTTGTGTGTGATGTGAGGAAGCTAATAGAGAGTTTGTGTGTGATGTGAGGAAGCTAATAGAGAGTTTGTGTGTGACGTAAAGAAGCTAATAGAGAGTTTGTGTGTGATGTGAGCAAGCTAGTAGAGAGTTTGTGTGTGATGTGAGCAAGCTAATAGAGAGTTTGTGTGTGACGTGAAGAAGCTAATAGAGAGAGTGTATATGATGTGAGGAAGCTAATAGAGAGTTTGTGTGTGATGTGAGCAAGCTAATAAAGAGTTTGTGTGGGATGTGAGGAAGCTAATAGAGAGTTTGTGTGTGATGTGAGGAAGCTAATAAAGAGTTTGTGTGTGATGTGAGCAAGCTAATAAAGAGTGTGTGTGATGTGAGGAAGCTAATAGAGAGTTTGTGTGTGATGTGAGCAAGCTAATAAAGAGTTTGTGTGGGATGTGAGGAAGCTAATAGAGAGTTTGTGTGTGATGTGAGGAAGCTAATAGAGAGTTTGTGTGTGATGTGAAGAAGCTAATGCTCTAATCCAGCAGCAGGCAACCCAGCAGCTGCGGGATCTACCTTAGAAACACTGAGCCTTCTAGAGACGTAACTTGATAAAAGTTGTCTGTTTTCAGGTGTCAGAGTATTTGGAAGTTGTAATGTTTATATCTGCTGATCGATCTGCTTTCAGTTGTTCCCATAACAGAGCAGTGGAAAAACAGACTAAATAATATTTTACCGAAGATTAACTTCGCTTCAAAGAAGAGACTGCATTCCTATATCATGCAGTTCATGATTAAAGTGAATTTTTGTAGACTAGCCTGGGAGTTTTCACTTCAAATGATGTAAAAGTACTTTTAATCTGGGGGATATTGCAAGCCAGAATTTCTCTACCTTTACTCTTTTACCTCTTTGTCACCCAGAGATCTACCAGATCAACCTCTGTGATCTACCACTAGATTAGGATCCACCTTATGCCGACTATTGCTCTAATCCCAGAAAAACAGACACACAATAGCAGCAGACTTTCATAAAGAAAAAACAAATTGTTTACTGAATATTTTTATGACGACCATATACACAAATTTTCTAGTCAAATTTCTGATTACACCACAAATAGTTTGCATCTGTCTGAACTATTGATCCATATCCCGAGAGGCTGTATGTTCTCCTCCCATGCATTGGAGATATGGTAATTTTCTTTTTGCTTCCCATTATAAATCTAGAGTTACAGCCCATGAGGTTTTCTTTGTGTATGTAAAACTGGTGGAGACCGGTTATCTGCCTTTTCTCAAAATTGACACTTGGAGGGAGTGTGGTTTTCTGCTTGGTCAAAAAATACCAGTGATGGGGAGTGTTTTTTTTTTCAATGTAATTTTGAAACCACTTCTTGGAATAACATTACTCAGAATTATATACATGATGCCTGATTTCTTCTTCTTCATAAACTTTCAGGTGTCCACTTGAATATGTTTAATGAAACAAGTGGGCAGCCTGAGGTTGTCAGTATCTCCATAGAGCTTGTCGTGTTTTCTCTGTTTCTCATATATGGGCACCTTTGCAGCATATGTTCAGCAGTCATTTTATCGGTATCACACATTAACACTCATCGGTTGAAGCCCGATTTGATATTGCTGAAATCATAGCCTCCAGTTTGTTTTTGATTGTTTTCTGTAGTTCAGTTTACCTTTCTGTGCAGTTATCTGTTATTAGTTTTCTTCTCTTACACACAATGTTAGCCGTCACTGGTGATCAGTTTCAAAAAACCACACACGTTGTTTTGGCTATAGACAAAACCAGATACAGACATTCATAAACAGATGTCCACTGATACTAAAGGTAGTTCCATTGTAACTACTGCCATAGGGGAGTGAAGTGTTAGAGACTTCACTATACTCTAGGTTCAGCTTTGTGAGATGGGGTGATCAGTTTCTTTCTTTGCTACCTTTGCCTTCTCTAACCTCCGAGCAGAGTCAGATACCTATTTAGAGGTGGATAGGCTGGAATGTGACGCTGCCTGTTTTTTATCCCAGAACCCAGTCACTTTTCCGTGAGAGGCAAGGATGTTGAAAACTGGGGTGACATATACCACTAAGCTGTTTGCCTCCTTCTTTCTCTCTCTGTGTGTCTGTCTCTCTTCATGGAAGTAAATCACTGTTTGTGTTTGTTGGGAAGAGATGATGTTGGGAAAACAAGACATTTGAACTAAGTGTAAAAAGAAACACTTGAAATAATGGTAACATTTCCCTTATCACTTTGCTGCTAAAAATAGATCTGACTCTACCCAGAGATGTTATTTCCACTACTTCTGAAGTAAATCTTATTTTTATTGCATTATGTCAGACAGCTAAAATTGCTCATTGTATGATAAGGAGGATTTAATGATTGAATAATGGGCTTTGCCTGTGTAACTGAGAGCAATTAGGATCATACTTTAGTTTCTGCAAGGAGCGCCCATTGATGCAATTCTCTTTGAAGATTTATGATTGAGGGATTTATGTTGTTCCTAATTTTATGTTGGGATGGATTTGGTTTAGGAAATCTGAGATGGAGCGACATATTAAAGCAAATTTGCTGAGAGGAACTTAAAGAGTAAGGAAAAAAGCAGTATTGTGATCATGTGATGCGGCTGGCTGGAAATTGTTGGTTTAAAAAAAATAACACACTATTGTGGTAATGTGGTAAGCTTGGCAGGAACTTATGGTTTCAAGGAAAACACATAGATTGTGGTATGTGATGAAGCTGGCTGGAACTTGTGATTTCGAGGAAAACACAGTATTGAAGTCATGTGATACAGCTAGCAGAAACTTGTTGGTTCAAGAAAAAAACACAGTATTATGGTCATGTGATAGGCTGGCAGGAACTTGTGGTTTCAAGGAAAACACAGTATTGTGGTCATGTAATGCGGCTAGCAGAAACTTGTTGATTCAAGAAAAACACAATATTATGGTCATGTGATGAGGCTGGCAGGAATTTGTGATTTCAAGGAAAACACAGACTGCGGTCATAAGATGAGGCAGGCAGGCAGTACTATCTTACGTTATCAGCAGCTTCAAAAGTGACAAGATACAGTATACACACAAAACAGACAAGTTTAACTGGAACTTTACAGCATTTAGAAATGTGCAACGTGTAACAAATGTTATGGCACGAAGAGATGATGCAGACAGAATAAGACTTGAGGGGATCAGGAAGATGGTAGCAGCAAGACCCACACATCTGTTGTGTTGTAGAGATAAAATATAAATGGTTAAGGCACTGTGTTGATGAATGCAGCCAAGCCAGCTAACATTACAAGAGGTGTGTCACAGTTTACTGTGTGGTCAGCTGTGTTGTCACAATCTTGCAGGAAACATGTTTTTGGTTAGGGTTAAGGTTTGTGGTAGTTTAGTAAATTAAGAATGCTGTTTTTTTTTTTGTTTTTTTCTTCCCTTAACCAGCGGCTCTTGGGCTTTCAGCCCTTCGGCCCAATGACATGTCATTGCGAGGCTGGGGAACCTGAGGACTTTCCTTCCAACCCGGTCAGGAGCTTCGCTCCTTCCCATCCACAGAGGGTTTATCACAGGAGCCGTTCAAGCTATTCAGTCAAATTTCCGGCCGTAAACATTTCTTCAAACGCTGACGCCCGGGTTTGAACCATGAACACCTGGTCGCCAGTACAACGCCGAAGCCATTACACCAGCGCGGCTTCCAAAGAATGCTGTTAAGTGGTTATTTAAGAAAGATTGTAGTTAATGCTTTAGCCTTAGAGTTTAGAGTCATGGTATGACAGAAACATTGCCTTAATCATAACCCTCTTTGTGGCAAGATGGCCGGCCACACAGGAACTGTAATTCAACCACTTCTAAAGCAGCTGGTCTGGCTTCAGGACCATGAAGTGCTTGAGAGCAGAATTGGTGGGTAGTATTAACAAGATCCTAAACAAACACAGTCTGATGTCAGCAAAGATGCATTAAAATACAAATGCGAGTGAACGACGAAGAAACATACCTATAGAAACTCTATCTGCCCAGAAGACTTAATGCAGAAGTGGAAAAATTTGGCAAATTTTGTTACTATTTTTAGACACTAAATTCAAAGCCCTGTAGCTCTTGATCCACTAATGTTACCAAAAAAATCTGATCTGACAATAGTTTAAAAATATTGTGTTGAGCCACCTGTTCGCATTTGGGGTTCATAACTCAAAAACGTTTTTTTTTGTAAAGCGTGGAAAGAAGTCGAGAACAGAATGGATGAGCAGTGCTGGAGACAGGAAGTTGTGGAGAGACATGATCGCCTGCAACACCGTGCGTGGCACTTAAAGAAGAGGATATATGTGTGTGTGTTGTCTGTCTCTTACACCCAGACAACAATCACTGCTCATCTAAATTATCTTCCATTCTGTTTTTTATTCTCATTACAGCATTACAAATGACCTTCTGTGGTCTGGATGCATGTAGCTAAACTAATTATCATTAAATAAATCTTGCAGGGCAAAGACTTGTTTATGGATCTGGATCACAACAGTCTGAGATTGATTGACCCTGTTGATGGTGTAACTCTGAACTCCCAACACATCCACTCTATCAGAGTATGGGGAGTAGGCAGGGACAATGGAAGGTCAGTAGCCATGGTTTATTTTACTTGTTATTTGCTTGGTTTATAACGGAGTCATGGGGTAGGCAACCTCATCATGTAAAATGAATTGCCACAGAAACCACAGCTGCAAGAGCAAATGAACGCTTGGTGCAGGTTTCCTGCGAGGGGACCAGGTGCAGTTGTGGCTTTATGCTCCACGTGGAGCACAAAGGAAAAATGAATATAAGGGAGTGAGTGTCCGATTGGTTAAGCGGTTAGAATGCTTGCCCCTCATGGGAAAGGTACAGGGTTTTGGGATTGAATGGGTATCTGACTCTCCTCTTTAGTTAGGGAAGGAAAAGGCAGCGACAAAGAAAACTGGTCACCCCACCTGAAAAAAGCTGGACCTGGTTTATTGAAATCTCTAACACTTCACTCCCCTCTGGCAGTATCTGAAATGGGATTACCTTTAATCAGAGTGGTCCAGTGAATCGGGTGATATTAAAAATGTCACAAATAATCACCACATACATTTATTTGGTCTTGGCATATATGGACAAAAAGTAAACATTGCATTTTGTGTAATCAACTAACAGTGTGGAAACAAAGTCCTACTGTCGGAAAGTGACATTTTGAATATGACCTCCATCTCGCTGTAGACACTCAGTCAGTCAGATGCGTAGGTTAAACTGTGAAGAGGCCTCTCGTGAAGTGTTGTAGGGTTTGTGTTGGACCAGTAACAAAAGTTCTGTTTGTTCACAAAACCTGACATGGAAATGAACTCATCAACAGGTTGTTTATGACGTCTTCATTGTTAGTAATTCACTGCTAGAACTGTTGGCAGAATTTGACTCTATTTTTACCGTTCTGGTCAGTCAGGGCATGAACAATTTAAATTTTATATGGGTGGAAATTAAGATCTGTATGTAAAATCAACCAAACGGTGGTTAAAGACAGCCCAAGTGACACACAGTGTTGAGGTGCACAATGAAGAAGACTTCGTTCAGTGACCTCGCTCACTGCATCAACATTCTGAGGTGTTCACACAGTTTGCACACTTCCACCTTTTTTCTTCAATGTAGAGCCAGTCTCTTCAAAGTTCTTTACTCATGTCTTGATAGCATGGGCTGACAGCACAGGACAGTTGCGATGGATCCCATTCTTCTTCTGAAATTAATGCTGAGCGAGCACAAAGTATCACCATTTTTGTAAAATGCTTTCACAGGAAAAGCACGCTGAGCTCCAGTCCACGGCTCCATTGCAACTAAACGCTTTGGAGTGGACTACAATATGGCCATGTCACCATACCTCCCCTCTTGCACAGAAACGCCTCAAACCAATGCTACCAAACTGCTCAATTCTCTGGCCCACCCTGTATATGGGAGTCTTAATTGCTAATTTCCTAAACCTGCCTATTTAATCATAGCAAGAGCTTTTGTAGTAAATTCATGAACATAGAATGCATTGGTTAATTCTTGTTGACTGATTTTATTGTATTATTGTTGCTTGAATATTGCTGCAACTGTATGAGGTAGCTGCAGCACATCTTTAACATTGTTAAAAGTCAACACAGAAATGTAAAATAGTGGTGAAGCCAAACACATAAATTTAAGACAAACTTTAACAGTCAGTACAGCAAGTTTAATACTTTTAAAACAGTGAGAAATGTCTGCACACAAATTGTAAGTGGTGATTTAGACCAGCGCATGAAATTAAAATTTTGGAGAAAAAAAACAAACAGAACAATAGTAAAAACGAAACTCAGAATTTGAAGACAATTTGTTAAAGCATAGGAGTATATATGAGGACGTCTCAGGGAAAGAGAAAACAAATAGAGGTCCTAGAAAACCTAAGAATGAAAAGATAATTTAATGAAGGAGATCAAAATTAGACAGCTAAAATATTTTGGCCATGTAAAAAGTCATAACACCTTAATGAAGACTATAATAGAAGGAAGAGTTGAAGGCATACATGCAAAAAAGAAAACAGCGTTATAAGTGGGAAGATAACATCAAAAGATGGACAGGAAAGAGCCTATCAGAGTGCACCATCAAGACAAGAGACAGGAAAGAGCCTATCAGAGTGCACCACCAAGACAAGAGACAGGAAAGAGCCTATCAGAGTGCACCATCAAGACAAGAGACAGGAAAGAGCCTATCAGAGTGCACCATCAAGACAAGAGACAGAAGATGTTGGAGATCCATTGCAGCTGACCTTCGTTGTGGGGATGGCAACTGATGATGATGAGGAGTATAAAATAGTGATAAATGTTATCGTAGAAGTTTAAAAAAGTAGTGTCAACTTACATATTGAAAATGGTGGTGAATGTTAGCACAGAAATTCAAGTAGCAGCCGAAAGTTCATAAGGTTGCACAACAGTCTTTCCCCATAAGCCATGTTTGAGTTAGTGAATTCATATCTTGTTCATGAATGTTTTTCCTGTGAACAAAATTATTGCTCTAATTTTTGTTAGAGTTTGACCGTTGAAATTATCTGTCTAAACTGTCAAGGGCTATTTCATAGCTCAGAAATCTAGTTGTTAAGTGTTGAATTCAGATACCACTTAACTTAGCAGTGGCTTTAAAAAAAATCAGAAATGAAGAAAGATAATGTCATTTGTCACTATAACAGTATATTGTTTTTGTCATGAGTAATAGACATTTTGGCTAAAATAGTTTTGTCAAGCATTTAGTTATTATTTCTAATGTCATCATTTCTGCTGTGTTCTTATGCTGCTTGGACTACAGAGAGAGGTATTATCTTTTGTGCTTGTATGTAGTCAGTTTTGACTTTTGTTTTCATGAAATCCAAAACTGGTACCAGAGAATGTTTGCCACATAGAACTGAAGAATTTCTGTGACCAGTTACTGTTGGATCAAAAAGTATATTAGACAAGCTGAATAATGAAAACTAATTGATATTTATACTCTTAAATCCACATCCTTGGTGTCTGAGCATATTCTATTGTGCGGCTTAGAACATTTTAAAAAAATGTGAAAGCAGCTTAAAAGTTAAGTAAAAAAATTTTTGGACCTCACCGACAAACTGAATGTTGTTAGATAGGGTCAGCCTGTCTTATGAGCTAAGACTTGGTCTCACACCAGCATGATCTTCATTATAGGCCTGTTTTGTAATCCTGATGTATAATTTTGTTGCAGCTCTTGATTTAAAATCATGTCTAGCCACTAGCCAGATTAGTTTATAATAATAATAGCCACTTCAGTCATAACTGACTATAATACAGACCCTGACCATAAGCATACCTGTCAACCTGTACGAATTTTTCGTACAATGTACAGATTTTTGATACTTTTAGCAGTGTACGGCCGTACAGACGCGTCGTACGGATTTTTCTCCCCCCCCCCCAAATTTTTTTTTTTTTTTTTTAAATTCTAAAAATATTTTCCAACCCAAGTTTTTAAAAATTTTAAATCAGAAAATATTTTCTAGCCCAGGTTTTTTATTTTTAATTCCGGAAATCTGGGCGTTCGTTTTTAAACAGTTCTCTCCCTGCAACCAATCAAATCCTTTTATACCCAAGAATTCGGCAAACACTGAATTCGGCCTCAAACGCTTTCAGTTTTCGGCGTGACATCACGTATTTTTTAAGTTACCTGTTATCAACGACGCCATTTTGTTTAAAAAAGCTAAGTACTTATAACTTTGTTAAATATTGCTGTTGTTTTGCTTTGTTGCAATTTAATCACTGCCTTAATCTTTCCAGTTAGGCCTACATCTTGCCCCTCAATATATTTCTGATAAATTGTCATAATATTCTGTGTAGGCCCTACATAACTAGAAAAAAAAAGTTTGTTTGCATTGAGTAGGCCTACTTTATGCCAGCTCTCGAGATTCGCTGCTTTATTTTTTAATAAAGTGGCAATCTGTTATCACTGGTCTAGGCTACCAACTCGTAAATAATAATTTTGTAAATTTTTGGTGGTACGTTTTTTTCTTCCTAGATTTAATATTCTGTTCATAATTTTTTCTTTTTTTTCTTTGCTGTTAGCCGTTTGCTTTGTTCGTTGTATTTTTTAATCATTCTCTTCGTCTACAAAGATTATTAGTTGAAATATTTCATCCACTGAATGATGGCTGAGCCTAATTCAAAGAAACAAAAGCTTGCAGGTCATGGTAAGTTTCAGGTCGAATGGGTTAAACTCCTCCCTGGCATTGTAGATGCATCCAAATTAGGATCAACCCATGCTTTTTGTAGATTATGCAGCAAAGATATTAAAGTAGTAGCTTCAGGATTATATGATCTGAAAGTATATTTTAAATCGAAATTGCATGAACAAATGTTTTGCAATGAAGAAGGGAGTATCTATTAAGACCTTTTTTGCTCAGCCAAAGCAGGAAGAGGGTGGCATTATAAGGGCTGAAGTTTTATTTGCCAAATTCATTGCCCAGCATAACTTAACTGCATCTGTTGCTGATCACTTTTGTGACTTGGCGCCTGTAATTTTTCCTGACAGTGATATTGCCAGAAAGTTCCAGTCGAAGAGGACCAAGACAACACTTATTAAAAACTGCCTGGCTCCATCTGCAACAGAACCAGTGATAAAGCTGTGCAGGGAAACACCCTTCTCAATAATGGTTGATGAATCAAATGACAAGAAAACAGAGAAGCGGTTACCTATTATGGTGACAGTTTTTTAAGAAGGATTGAGACCAAGAACGAGATTGTTGGACATGCCTTTATGCAGTGGTGGAACCAGTGAGGCGATATTCAGTGATGTTGATAATCTGTTCACAACATTTCATATTCCATGGAAAAAGTGCATCGGCTTTGCTAGTGACAACTGCAATGTCATGGTGGGGAAATCAAACTCAGTACTTACTAGGATCAAGCAGAGGAACCCTTATATTTTTAGTATTGGGTGCATTTGCCACCTTGCAAATTTATGTGCACAAGATGGAATCAAACAGTTGACTGTGCCAGTAGAAGACCTTTTGTTAGACATGTACTATCATTTTGAGCACAGCTCAAAATGATGAAAGGCTTATAAGGAGTTCCAACTATTCACAGAAGCAGATGACCTGAATATTCTTAAACATTGTCAGACTCGCTGGCTGTTATTGCAGAAGGTAGTGGATAGAATTATTAACCAGTATACAGCTCTCTCATCTTTTTTTGAAAGCCACAATGATGTTGAAAAGCGTTGACTTGAGGCATATCAAATTTAGTGATCGTGGGGTGCAGCGTGATGACAGCATACTGGCAATTGGCCTCTCAAACAGAGCATTTATCGAAGGAATTGAGCTTGATAGTGGAGTAAAGGGTTCATTTTTTGAGGATGTCAGAAATTTTTACACATCAGTGGTTAAAAAAATTACTGATAAATTTCCCTTTGACAACCAGGTTCTAAAGGACTTAAAAGTGCTATATCCAAGCACTAATGATAATCTCAGGTATCCAAACATCTGCAGATTAGATTGGCAGATGCTTTTGCCCAAGATCTTGATCAGGAAGCACTGAAAGATGAGTTCGATGACTACTGTATGTTGTCTGATGTGTGTGTGCCTCTACTAACAGATAGTGGTCAGAAAAAGAGCTTCTGTAGCTATTGGCTGGAAGTTGTTGACCAGAAAACTAGTACTGGTGCCATCCGCTTCCCTAATTTGAAAGTTATCATTCAGTGACTGCTGATACTCCCTCACAGCAATGCTGACTGCGAAAGATCATTTTCAATGATGAAAAAAATCCACACAGACTGCAGGAGGTCCATGAATGTGGACACACTCACTTCTATTTTACAGAGTAAGATTAACATTGATACATGCTGTGCAGACTTTAAGCCCACAAATGCAATTCTGCAAAGTGCTAAAAGTGCATGTGTTGATTATAATACAAAACACTGTACATCGAAAGAATAGTGTATATCATGATCACTAAGTTTTTTATATGTAAAGAACAGCATGAGACTATTAGCATGTTTTATATCACAATAATTCAAATGCTAATAGATTTGTATATGTCATTTCTCATTTTAAAACTGTATTGCGTATAATTTATTAATAAATTTTTTGCGTAAGGATTTTTGGGTGTTTGTAAGGATTTTTTGTCCGGCGTACAGATTTTTGTCTCAGGAGGTTGACAGGTATGCATAAGACCCGTAGGAATGTTGAGGTGGATGAGTTTTCTCTTCAGATCCTGTTAGATCATGCCTAAAGGAAGGGTAAAATCATGGGTAGACATCTGGTAACTTATGGGCATACGTTTTATAGGACGCCATTTTGTTTTTGGCATATATGTGCAGGGGCTAGTATTGAATTTCATAATTTTCTGTTCTTGTCAGCTAATGAAGGCCCCAGAACCAGAGCCGGATTAAGCCAAGAAGAGCCTCTAGGCTTTTTGGTGTTGGGCCCCCTTCACTTAATAGGCAATAATTTTAATGTTTTTTTCAAACCCCTTATCATAGTGATGGTATATACTAGTATTATTAATGGGCTGGTAAGTTAGTTTGTTAGCATTGCTTACTTCTTTTATTAGTAATCATTTTTTATTAATGTTTATTAGTATAGCAAATAGTTCATGCGCCATTATGATTTTGCCGGGGTTCATTATGTCTTTAAGCTATTTTTGATTTTACTGTCTTTTTAGAGCGTTATTGCAAGGTGCAAACATTTTCTTTTTGTACATGTGAATCTATACATTAAAATTTTTTTTTAACTTATGCACGGGCCCCCAGGAGCTCCAGGCCCCTTGACTTCAGCCCACTTAGTCTAATGGATAATCCAGCCCTTCCAGCACATGTGAAGAAGAGAACTTGAATTAAAAAAAAAAAACAAATAAACACAGCAGGAAAACATAAAGAACTGGGTGAGGATGCCCAGGACAGAATGGCTGTGAGATAACTGGTTTATTGAGGAAAAAAAAAAAGATTGTTTCGTTTGACACAGCTACAATTTGTCTGTATTTTTAACTTGTTTGTCAACAGAGACTTTGCATATGTTGCCCGTGACCGTGAGACACATACACACATGTGTCATGTGTTCCACTGTGACACACCTGCACGCCAGATTGCAAACACTCTGAGAGACATTTGCAAGAAGATCATGCTTGAACGCAGCCTGCATCAGTCAGCTGTTGCCAGGCTGACCCGGCCTACTGACTTGCCCAACCTGGACAAAGTTGGTCAGCCCAACGGAGAGAAGCTATCCTTCCAAAGCCTGTACAATAGTGAGTTTGCCTAAATGTATAGCTTTTTAGATTGAAAACTGTACAGTATTTTCTCTCTTTGTCATATTAAAAACAAACAAAGGGGTCCTAGAAAACCAAGAAATAAAGAGAGAATTAGTGAAGAAGATCAAAATTAGCTAAGTATTTTGGCCATGTGAAATGACGTAACACCTTACTGAAGGCCATGATAGAAGGATGAGCTGAAGGCAAACGTGCAAGAGGAAGACAGCGCTTTAAGAGGGAAGATAACATCCAGAGATTGACATGAAAAAGTCTATTTGAGTGCACCATCAAGACAAAGGATTTTGGAGATCTATTGCAGCCAACTTTTGATGTGAAGATGTCAGCTGATGATGAGATTTTTAAAAAATAATGAGAAAGATGGCAGAATTCAGCTTCTCATTGACAATGCGTCATTTCACCCTACAGCTGGGGGCCAGAGTGGTTTAGAGGTATGGCGTCTGCCTCAAATTTGGCATCCGCCTTGAATTCTAGAGGTACCAGGTTCGATTCTCATTTGAGGGAATATAATTAATGAAATTTTTTTCAGAACCAGTGGTCGTAATGATGTCATACTCCCCCGTGGTCTCCTGGGTAGTGAGATCGGATGCCTAGCCTTCTCGGATAAGGGCGAAAAAATAGGAGGTCCCGTGTGCAAGTTGCACACATTAAAAATCCCACGGCAGTTGGAAATTGTAAAGAGTAGGCCATCAGGCCACTGCCCTGGCAAAATATTAAAAATTAGAAACTTACCCACCACAAAAATATTGATAGAATGTGTGGTTCTTATATACACACATTGGGATTCTCGCCAGTGCTATGGAGTTCGTGCACTGTGCTGAGATCCTCTTTATGTGATCTAAGGGAGGAGATTGGAGCACTGATGGAGTTGTCCGTGTGGCAATGAAGAAAGTCCTTAAAAAACCAAACCCCACAGCTGAAAATGTAAACACAGTTGATGACAGCTTCCAGATTTATGTTTTGTGCAACCAGTATTACTAGTGCAGGAGATGGATTCAAGAATAACTCAGAAAATGAAGTGAAAGTACAAGAAGCAAGTTTTGATTGTGTACTATGGGCACCATATTCCCAATATCCCTAAATGGGCATGTAACGGGATCCTACTTTTGGCAGGAGATTATTGGGTATTCACTTTTGGCAGAACATTATTGGGTATTCACTTTTTCCCACTCACTGCATTGGAATGTTTTTGAAATGAAAATGGGTTTTTCAAGTTTTAAGTGGCAATTTGAACAAAACCTGCCTATTGATGACCAGTTAGTGCTGAACCTATTACGTCCTATGCTCCCGTTTGTGAAAAAGAGTATGTTTGTACAGTGGATGTTGAATTTAGCTATCCAGTGATTACTTTTCAGTTCATCAGTGACACTCAATTTGCTGGAAAGGCAGTTTGCGCAAAGATTAGATCCTGTCTTGGTTCAGGAGTTGAAATGAGCCATCTACTCAAGGTCACTGATGACAAGAACCAGACAAATGCCAGTGGAACAGACGAGAAGAAGACGCTGGCGATGGATAGGACACACATTGATTTCTGTCACCATTTTTCTTCACCATGGGTTTTTCTGTTTTCCCTCTACCTCTACCCTAGGGATTTCAGAACAAGGACAAGCCTGTATGGACACACTCATTTCTGTCAAAAATGAATGTAATATTTTATTAATGCTTGTGCAGACGCAGAAACAGAATTAATGTGATACTTTTAATAATGATTGTTTCTATTTGCAGATGCAAGGTTCCCTACTCCAATGGAAGAACCACGCAAAGTAATGAGATGCCATTACTTGGGTGTTCTAGAGGTCATGAGGCCAACTGGTAAGTTTATTTGTGAAAAGGGGTTTTATTTCAAAGTTGAATGAAAAATTCAGTTTTCAATACGTTTTTATAAATTAATCATTATCTTTCAGCTTCCCAAGGAGCATAGGCCTTCAGCAAACTTATGCCAAGTCTTCCTGTCTCATGCTGTCTGCTCAAGGTCTTTCAATGTCTTCTTCATTCCTTTCATGTCTGTCTACAGTTCTCTTCTCTGAGTGTTGTTTGGTTCCCTGTCTACAGTTCTCTTCTCTATGTGTTGTTTGGTTCCCTGTCTACAGTTATCTTCTCTATGTGTTGTTTGGTTCCCTGTCTACAGTTATCATCTCCATGTGTTGTTTGGTTCCCTGTCTACAGTTCTCTTCTCTATGTGTTGTTTGGTTCCCTGTCTACAGTTATCTTCTCTATGTGTTGTTTGGTTCCCTGTCTACAGTTATCATCTCAATGTGTTGTTTGGTTCCCTGTCTACAGTTCTCTTCTCCATGTGTTGTTTAGTTCCCTGTCTACAGTTCTCTTCTCCATGTGTTGTTTGGTTCCCTGTCTACAGTTCTCTTCTCCATGTGATGTTTGGTTCCCTGTCTACAGTTATCTTCTCCATGTGTTGTTTAGTTCCCTGTCTACAGTTCTCTTCCCCGTGTGTTGTTTGGTTCCCTGTCTACAGTTCTCTTCTCCGTGTGTTGTTTGGGTTCCTTGTCTGCAGTTCTCTTCTCCATGTGGTGTTTGGTTCCCTGTCTACAGTTCTCTTCTCCATGTGTTGTTTGGTTCCCTGTCTACAGTTCTCTTCTCCATGTGTCATTTGGTTCCCTGTCTACAGTTCTCTTCTCCATGTGTTGTTTGGTTCCCTGTCTACAGTTCTCTTCTCCATGTGTTGTTTGGTTCCCTGTCTACAGTTCTCTTCTCCATGTGTTGTTTGGTTCCCTGTCTACAGTTCTCTTCTCCATGTGTTGTTTGGTTCCCTGTCTACAGTTCTCTTCTCCATGTGTTGTTTGGTTCCCTGTCTACAGTTTTCTTATCCGTGTGTTGTTTGGTTCCCTGTCTACAGTTCTCTTTTCCATGTGTTGTTTGGGTTCCTTGTCTACAGTGCTCTTCTCCATGTGTTGTTTGGTTCCCTGTCTACAGTTCTCTTCTCCGTGTGTTGTTTGGTTCCCTGTCTACAGTTACCTTCTCCATGTGTTGTTTGGTTCCCTGTCTACAGTTATCTTCTCCATGTGTTGTTTGGTTCCCTGTCTACAGTTCTCTTGTCCATGTGTTGTTTGGTTCCCTGTCTACCTCTCTTACTGCGAGGATTCCAGAACAAGAACTACCTTGTAATGCTAGCAGCAGGTTTTCTCTATGTGTGTCCTAGCCAGCTCCAGTGTCTTCTTCTCATCTCTTGCTCCACTGGCACTGGGTTAGTTCTCGTCATCAGTTCCACATGAAATTAAACATCGACTAAACATAGAGACCAATAATTCCTACGTAGAGACTAGTAATTGTATATAGATAATTATGCTTTAACTTGAGTTAGAATATTTAATTTCACCATCAGATATAAGGATTCACGTCTAAGTTACAGATTTTAATTTGAGTAAGAATATTTAATTTCACCATCGGATATAAGTATTCACGTCTAAGTTACAGATTTTAATTTGAGTAAGAATATTTAATGCAATCAGCAAATACAAGTATTCACCTGTAAATTTCAGGTCGAGATGTTCTCAATGAGGCCATGCAGTCCCTCTATTATCATATTCCACCGGAGACTTGGAAGTTTGTCAATGTTGCAATTGCTCCATCCACCATAACCATCACAGAACATGGAGTATGTCATCTTCTTCCTGTTCCATCGCCGTCCACCTTTCTTTCTCTTACTTCCTCAATTTTCCCTCTAACCTACTGCCCCCATCACTCTCTCACTTTTACTTGTTACTTTCCCACTTCTGTCATATTTCCTGTCTCCCCCACTCCCTTTTTCTTGCTTCCCTCTGTGCCACTTCTGTTCTACCCAACTTAACCTTCCTGAGTTATGAGTGCACATGTCATATTGTCTCCCCTCTTGGGAGGGGGAGGGGGGTGTGTTAGTGGCTAAGAGGTATGGCGTCCACCTTGAAATCTAAAGGTGCCAGTAGAGGGAATATAATTTATAGACAATTTTTTCAGAACCAGTGGTCGTAATGATGTCATGCTCTGCTCTGGTCTCCTGGGTAGTGAGATAGAAAGCCTAGCCTTCTCGTGTAAGGGCGAAAAAATAAGAGGTCCCGTGTGCAAGTTGCACAAGTTAAAAATCCTGCAGCAAAGAGTAGGCCTGGCAAAATTTGAAAATTAGAAACCGACCCACAACAAATATACTTATAGAATGTGTGATTCCTATATACACACAAACTGGGATTCTCCCCAGTGCTACAGAGTTCGTGCACTGTGCTGAGATCTTCCTTTGTGTGATCTAAGGAAGGAGATTGGAGCACTGATGGAGTTATCCGTGTGCAGTGAAGTTAGTCCTTCAAACCAAACCAAACCCCCACCCACACATATCCCCCCCCCCCCCACCCCCCACTTACTGTAATGTATTGTCAGAAATCTTTAAAGACAGGAAAGTGTCACGTAAAAAGATGCTGGTGATGTTTTGTTTCGTGAATAGACAGGAGGAGGAGACACATTTTTATTATGCTCCATGTAGTTTCTGGGGCTCTATGAAGACACAAATAATGAATAGGTTTACTGCTACCTCAGACATGCCATAAAGTAATATGGGGGGGGGGGGGGGGGGGGGGCGGGCAACAACAACATAAAAAAAATGTTACAGAAATGACCACAGCAGAAGCACTTGAATGCTTAGATGCAGGCTTCCTGCAAACAGACCAGCGGTGGCTCCATACTTCATAAAGAGTGAAAAGGAAACCGTTGAACACTCTTTTTATTTTGGTGTCTGAATAGCTTTCTTAAATTTAAGGAGCTTTTTACACTGACTTGGCTGACTCCTTTTTTTTCCCCTTAGCATTTTCAAGTCTACTGTATACTTTGCTATTATTCATCTTTATTCCATTATATTTTTACTGATTTTAATTACTTCTTTTGTTTAGCTCACATGTCTCAGTATCAGTGATTTAACTTTATTTTAATGTTTTTAAACTGAGCTTAAATTTTGAGTTTACTTTCACGCTTGATCCTTTAGACATGTCAATTGCAAATATTTTGCTTTTATCGATTTCAGAATCCTGATGGTATCATTGAAGAGTGCCGAGTTCGATTCCTTTCCTTCATGGGAATTGCTGTGGATAACGTCAAGTAAGGTTTGACTTTGAGCAGTGAAGACAGGGGCAGAGATGTGTATGTGTATGAAGCAGCCTGTACCTTGTCATTTGTGAAAGGGTGTTTTTGAAGTCGTGCAGTGCCGATAGACACATACAATATTTCCAGTGCCATAATTTCGTGAACAAGGCTTTTAGATCGTACAAGATATTACTGACTGACCTTGACTGTTCTCTTTAGGTCATACAAGATATTACTGACTGACCTTGACTGTTCTCTTAAGGTCATACAAGATATTACTGACTTATCTTGACTGTTCTCTTTAGGTCATACAAGATATTACTGACTGGCCTTGATTGTTCTCTTTAGGTTATACAAGATATTACTGACTGATCTTGATTGTTCTCTTTAGGTCATACAAGATATTACTGACTGACCTTGACTGTTCTCTTAAGGTCATACAAGATATTACTGACTTATCTTGACTGTTCTCTTTAGGTCATACAAGATATTACTGACTGACCTTGATTGTTCTCTTTAGGTTATACAAGATATTACTGACTGATCTTGATTGTTCTCTTTAGGTCATACAAGATATTACCTGACTGACCTTGACTGTTCTCTTAAGGTCATACAAGATATTACTGACTTATGTTGACTGTTCTCTTTAGGTCATACAAGATATTACTGACTGACCTTGATTGTTCTCTTTAGGTTATACAAGATATTACTGACTGATCTTGATTGTTCTCTTTAGGTCATACAAGATATTACTGACTGATCTTGTCTGTTCTCTTTAGGTCATACAAGATATTACTAACTGACCTTGGGTGTTCTCTTATGCCTTCAGAGACGGAAATGTTATCAGATTTATATGAATGGTTCATCCATGGAGTATTTAGATCACGTGTTTCACAAACATTGTCAGTAAAGACTCTCCTTGTCTCCAGAATAATCCAGGAAATGTTATCTATCTGATGTAGTTAAGTGTCTTACGGTAGGTTAATTGTTTTATTGGGCCCCGTCTAGGTAAAGAGTGAATGTTGACAGATACACGAGAATGTATAGAAATAGATTTCACAGGTGGTAGGTTGAGGGAAAGATATGTCTCTGGAGTGAGTAAGTTTCTCTCCTCCAGCCTATCCGTACAACTGTGCTTTGTTACAAGACAGTCTTTGCCTCCCTATCTAAAATAAGACAAGTTACTCTACACCCACACTATGTGACAACCAGACACACAAACGTGAAAAAAACTAAGGATAAATGGGTATGGGCCTGACCAACACACACAGTTAAGTTTTCTTTGTTGTTTATTATCAATAAACTGGTTACAACATCACATACCCAAATGATATAAAGAAAATCATTTACATATAGAGGAAATAAAGAAGCATGGTGTGCCTTCTCTATATAAAGGAAAACAAACCCAAAGAAATATTAACCCAAAGGTTATCACTGTTCCTCCGATGGGTGCACTAGGGAATATAAGTATAGACACAGGAACTACAACTGAATATCTTTGTTGTGACAACTCTTGCAGTGTTGTGGCGGGCGGGAAAAAACAGGCTAGTTTCCCACTCGGGCTGGAACTTCTATCTGGATATAGAGTTTACTACAAATACTGAATATTGTGAGAATCCTTGGTGTTTACCATTTAAGAGAAGGGAATACCTCTAGTATCTGGAAAATCCTGGTTGCTTCAAATGTTAAAAATGATGATGATGGATTCAGGTATACACCACTGTGGGGCCATTAAAATATATCCTGCATTTGGTAAGTCCAGTAGTATAATTTATAGTCACAAAATATCATCTGGCTAGTACACACTTATAAATGATAAAGATCAGAAAACAATCCTGACGAATTTAAAAGATACATGGTGTTCGTTCAACGCCTACACACAGACATTGCTGCTCGTGGATTTGGGTCGGATTGAGTCGATGATGACTCACCCGCCCCGTATCACGGCTGGCTGTCATTTGCATGGTGTGTTATTTATTATTCCTTTTTCTTTCCATACGCACCACGCACATCATGATCACCTGTCATTAAGCAGCTATTAAATTGTCGGTGTCTGTTACTTTGTTGTATGACATTAAAAAAAATAATAGATGCAATAATTACAAATGAAATATAAACATGTATTCTTTTCTCCCACTGTCAGTCGTCTAACGCCTCTTAAGTCCGGTCTGTTTAACAGTCGTGTTTATCTCTCTCTCCTGGAGAGTTAAGTGTTGCGTCCGTTCTACACTATAAACACAAATTATGGTCTCGCCTCAGCTATGTAGCATCGGTGGTGTGGTCTAACATTTTAATTGAATACATCAATACCTCACTCTTTCGACAGGTTAGGGACCAGAGCTATGACGAAAGTCGAAAATCGACGAAAGTCGAAGCATAGCTTTTATTTAGCTTACAAATGCATTAGGGCCGCCAAAAAACGTAAATAACTAACTGTATAACACTTGCGAATGCGTGCAACACCTAGATAAACAGAAATAAACATAAGAGTAAAGAAAATACAGTAAAAAATAAAAAAATACTTAAATAGCATTGTTGCGTCCTTTTTTAAGTCCTAACAGACTTTAACTATATAGACAGTCTCAGGTCCTGTCTTTGTTAAAAGTGTACGCACCAATTGAGATATAAGTAATACGCTTGGTATATTAAATTTGTTGTGCACGAGAACGCACATTTTTGGGGATTTTAAAATTAATGCGCTTGTTGTCAAACACAAGGCAGTCGACGTCATAGCTTGGTGGTACAAGCTGGTAACCCAAGATCAGTCCTATGATCTGTGGATTTTAAACCCGTGTATTGGGTGAAAGTTATTATGTTTCGACCCGGCCCTACGGATTAGAAGACGTAGCCGGTGGTCATCCACGTAAGTGTCGATTCGCTGAAAAGAGCGAAAGTGTAATTATTATTATAATACTGTTTGTTCTTCTAGTTCATGAGTATCTAGTCGTGACAGGCAACCAGCCTGTACCGAAATGGATTCACAACTGAATATATATATCATTATATGCCTATATATGCCTAACAAAAGGATTGTCGGCAAATAACGTGGATTTTTGTTGTAAATATATTATTAGGAAGCCGTCGTGTCAGTCACGGCTAATCGAAGAGGTGATTCAAATAATAATACTTAAGTAACTTTATATGCCAAGGATGTCTCCAGTAGAGAACTGTCCAGACGTTCTACTATGATTAGTTTAATGAGGACATTTGTAAGAGAACATAATCAAGATTGGAATCTTAGATGCTAGGAAGCATAATGAGAATCTCCTGTCCTTGGGAAAGGTCAACCGTCCTCAGTATAACCTTGTGATTAACTACCTCATGACTTTTTATGTACATTATGTATGCCGATAATCAACTATAAATTGATGAATGGAGTTTGTCCGGAATCTGTTTAATTGGATTATTGAAAGGAAGATGCTGTACCTTCATCATGTGATTATGAACTGTCAAAACCGTGTACAATGTCTCGTCTTGTCCAAAGTCGTCGGTGAATAAACGTTGTATTAACTTTGAACCGGAGTTGCAGTATATTTTTAGTTGGCACAAGCCTTGATTGAACGTGCCACTGTTGACGACTACATTTCTACCTGATCACCCTCTGTTCAATTATATTCGCATAACTAGTTCAGCACGATATAGAGAGAAGTCTTGCCATACCCCTTCACATCAACGAAATATGGCGGCTACAATTGGCGGCACAGTGTGTTATGAATTTTAACGGATTCTTGGGAACAAAAGCCCTCAATCAAAAGTATACTTCAAGTCGATATTACCAAACGTGGAGGCCAAGGTCACTCAAAGTTTTCAACCGTCAACACGGAACTTCAATCTTCAAGGACAAAAGTAAAATGGATTCAAGTTCTTCTTACAGTCAAGATACTAAGGCTCAGTAGCACAGCGCCCGAGTTCCAAATTTGGCAATCCTGCAAGGATCGGGAAACTTGCCGTTATCGGAAAAAAAGATAAGTTGATAACACTGTTGTTTAGTCCACCGTTTTCGTTGGCTGAGCTCTTTTTTTCAGATGTCCATGCTAATTTTATTTGTATTAAATGTTTTATGTTCAATGTTGATAGCGGGAGGTTGGGTAGGTGAATTATGAAGGGAACATCCCAGGTTCATCTCAGGGCCTTCATAATTGTTCTATAGATTTATTTGCAGACTTCCCGCAGTGGAATGTTCCGACACGTGATTGTCGATGGATCTTAGGTCCACTGTGTCTGGTTGCCTGTGACAACTGACTGTTTAGCTGTTTTGTCAAGTTTTATTGTAGTTCTCGTAGTAATTTTTATCCGTACTTTAGTTTTATGATGTATCTTGTTTGTATCATCCGTCCAGTCTCACCTTACTATCGTTTAGTTTTTTTACAAACCTATGTTTATACACTGTATGGTTAATTGTCTTGTTTATTTGTCTATTGCATTGATCGTTGCACTTTCTGCAAAATTATTTCTTATTTTTTCATTCTAATTTTTTTTATTTCTGCGATTGTTTTCATTTGTCTTTGATTATCTTGTCCCGTCACAATTGTTACTATTGTCTATTACTTCTGTCTTATCATAACAATTCATTGCATAAATTATTTTTGTTGATTAATAATATATTAATAATTATATGATATTATATACCGTTCTTGGACATGAACGAGTAACACTTCTTAAAGTGATAAGATAAAATTATTAGACATTAATTAATATTTACGAAGAAGAAGTATAGTAACTACTTGGTGATCATAATGTATTCACTAGATTACTTTATTAAACAAGCTAAAGCCCTTCAGATGACTCCTGAAGAGGGAAAAGTATTCGCACTTGCGGAATATAAAAAGGTTCAAGAGATAGAAGCTGAACAGAGGAAATTAGAAACTCTTAGGCTTGAAAATTTGAAATTTGAAGCAGAAGAAAATGAGAAAAAAAGGAGATTTGAGGCTGAAGAAAATGATAAAAAACTTAAATTTGAGGCAGAACAGAAAAGATTGGAGGCTGAAGAAAATGATAAAAAACTTAAATTTGAGGCAGAACAGATAAGATTGGAGGCTGAAGAAAACGAGAAAAAAACTTAGATTGGAGGCTGCAGAAAATGAGAGAAAAGCTGCTGAAAAGGAAAGGCAACTTAGAATTGAAATGGAAAGTAAGCAAAGGGAAATGGAAGAGAGAAGATTATTAGCTCAGGAGAATGCAAGAAAATTTCAGCTTGACTGAGGAGAATGAGAAAAAGTTTCAACGTGAAAAACAGTTGAAGGAAATGGAATTTGAACAATTTAGATTAGCTCATGAAGCTAATTCTCAGAAAACTCTTGAAGGCCAGTCTTCATCTAGACATGATAATTTTAGGGAAGTTCACCTAAAATTACCCAAATTTAATCCACCATCCGACGATGTGATTTTCTTTCTAGACAGGTTTGAAGCTACATGTAGATCCTATAACTTGGATAAAACACAGTATTGTACCCATTTATCTAGGCTACTTACTGGCGATGCCATGGCGGTCTATCATACAACTGGTGCTAATTATAAAAATGATTATGATGCTCTTAGAGCAGCTCTTCTTAAGAAGTATCAAATGTCGGAAGATGAATACAGGGTACGTTTTAAAACTATGCTGCCACAATCAGGAAAGAACTTTAATGACTTTCTTTCTCAGATACGTCTCACCTTGGAAAGATGGATCGAATTATCCAAGGTAGAAAAATCTTATGACGGTCTTTTTGATTTATTGCTACGCGATAAAGTTTTATCTTCTGTAAACCCAGCATTTCTTGCTTTTTTACATGAACGTAAACCTAAAAATATGACAGAAATGGATGAAAATTATAAAAATTTCTGCACCGCACATCCGAACATGGATATTAGCAATACTCAGATTAAGGATGAATTTCCTGTTGCTTTCGCTATGCAACAGAATAACTTTTCATGACACCGTTCATTAAGTAACGACAGATCCTTTAAAAAGGGAAATAACGAGAATTTCAATTCTTGTAATTTTTATAAGGGGAAACAATTCCAACAATCTTCTCCATATAATGTTTCTTGGGGTCAATCTCACAGATCACGAGATTTTGATAGCAATAATTTTAGAAATAATCAAGGAAACAATTATAAACAAAACTGGCGATCCAATTCGCAGTATTCACAAAATCGACATGGTTCTCTGAACAGATCATTTGGTCAAAGACATAACAGTAATACCAATAATTGGCGTTCTAACCAAGATTTTAACTCCAACAGTAACAGCAATTATAGCAATTTTAGAGAAAATAGTCAGAATCGATCGCGGCGAGAAGATAGATCTTCGAGCAGACCTCGTCATCAGTCTAATGTTGCTGTACTTGAGGCACAAACTAACAAAGATCAGGACAAAAATGTTAATCCACATAATGCAATGTCTTGTATTGATCTTGAGCAGGTAAAGGCTTGTCACGAATGCTCTACGCTATTCCAGCCCAAGGCGATCATGATGCTGAGATGCGGACACATATTGCCAAGTCTCCCAGCAGTCTGTCCGGCCACTTCTGCGTCAGTTCACCAGGGAAAAGGATGCCTTAAATTCAATAGAGGCTATGTTAACTCTATTCCTTGCTCTGTTTTATTTTATTCAGGCTGCAGCACAGTCGGTGTTCTGAATTCGCTGATCGACCCTTGTTGTGCTACAGGCAATACTGTCAAATGCGTCACCTTCGGCGGCACTGTGGAAACCTTTCCTACAGCCATTATTAATTTACATACACCTCTCTTTTCAGGGAAGATTCATGCATGCCTTCTTCAGAATCCAATTCATTCATTCATAACCCTCCACTCCCAAAGGAGCATAGGCCTTCAACAAACACATGCCAAGTCCTCCTGTCCCGTGCCATCATCTCAAGTTCTTTCCATGTTCTCTTCATCATTTTCACCTCTGTTTCCAACTCTCTTCTCCATGTACTTCTTGGTCTTCCTCTGCCTCTCTTGCCCTGGGGGTTCCAGAACAAGGACTGCCTTGTAATGCTATCAACAGGTTTCCTCAGTGTGTGTCCTATCCATCGCCATCGTCTTCTTCTCATCTCTTGTTCCACTGGCACTTGTCTAGTTCTTGTCATCAGTTCCACGTTGGTAACCTTGTCATACCATTTTAATCCCTCTATTCTACGCAAGCACCCATTTATGAAAGTCTGTAGCTTTTTGGTTGTTGTCTTTGTTGTTCTCCATGTCTCCGAGCCATACAATAGTACTGACTTCACATTTGAGTTGAAGATTCTTATTTTCGTGTTGGATCCGATTTCTCTTGATCTCCATATATTTCCCCAATGCAATGAAAGCTCCTCTTGCCTTTTGTATTCTTATTTTGATATCGCTGTCTGTCCCTCCAACTTTGTCTATATTACTGCCAAGATATGTGTATGATTCTACATCTTGAATTGGTGTTTCTTCAAGTTCAACCCTGTTATCATTACCTGCATTTATTCTCATTATTTTTGTCTTTTCCCTGTGTATTTTCAGACCCAATTGCTGTGACCTCTCATCGAGTGTTTTCAATTTGTCCTGCATCTGATTACGGTTATGGGACAGAAGAGCCAAGTCATCAGCAAAATCCAGATCATCCAACTGCTTAGTCAGAGTCCACTGGATTCCATTTCTGTTGTGTGTTGTCGATGATCTCATAACCCAATCTATTGCCAGCAAGAAAAGAAATGGAGACAAGAGGCATCCCTGTCGCACTCCTGTTCTTATCCCAAACGGTTCTGTTAGCTGTCCTTCGTGAAGAACTCTGCATGTCATGTCTTCATATGTTTTCTTTATTAAATTAATGATCTTCAGGGGAACTCCATAATGCCTCATCAATTTCCAAAGTGATTCTCTGTCTACACTGTCAAATGCCTTTTCGTAGTCCACAAATCCGATGTATAGTGGTGAATTCCATTCCAGACTTTGTTCAACTATTATTCTCAAAGTGGCTATCTGGTCTGTACATGATCTGTTTTGTCGAAAACCTGCTTGTTCATCTCTCAGTTTCTTGTCTATGGACTCTTTTAATCTCTCAAGGATAATCCTGTTTAATACTTTTCCTGGCACTGATAGTAACATTATTCCTCTATAATTTGTGCACTCTTGTAAATTTCCCTTCTTAGGCAACTTAACCAGATATCCTTCCTTCCATTCTGCTGGTATCTCTTCCTTTTCCCAGACTTTACCAAGTAATTTATATAACATCTCTGTAGCCGTGTCGATATCTGCTTTGATGGCCTCTGCTGGAATGCCATCAGGTCCCGACGCTTTTCCCTCTCTTAGAAGCTTTATGGCTTTCTTTATTTCTTCCTTCGTTGGTCTTTCACCGTTAATTTGTAGCTCTTCTTCTGCTGGCTGGATGTCCGGCGGGTTTTGTGGAGCTGGTCTATTGAGAAGGTCCCCAAAATATTCTGTCCACCTCTTCATTTGCTCTTGTATATTGCTGAGCAGTTTCCCATTCTTGTCTTTTATGAGGCAACTTGTTTGCTTGTATTTCCCTGTTAGCTTCTTTGTGCTGCTATACAGTTCTCTCATATTTCCTTTGGCTGCAGCATCTTCTGCCTCTCTTGCCAACTCCTCAATATACTTCCTCTTGTCTCTTTTGATACTTCTTTTTACTTCTTTGTTTGCTTCTGTGTACACTTCTTGAGCCTTGGCTTTGGAGCTTCTAGTTTTTCTTGTGTTTAACTCTGCTTTCTTGTTTTTTCTGTCTTTTATCTTATTGATGGTTTCTGTTGTTATCCATGCTTTTTGTTGTCTTTCCCTTTTCCCCAGTATTTCTTCACATGTCTCCTTCCATACTGTTTTGACCTGCTGCCAATAGTCTTCTGTATTCTCTACATCTTCCAGCTGTTGGAGCACTTGGAATTTGTTGGATACTGTGACCGCAAATTTGTCTCTTGTTTCTTGATTTCTTAGCTGTCCTACATTAAACTGTTGTCTATAATTTTGCATTGGTGCATATCTCTTGAGTTTCATTTTTACTTTGGCTATCAGAAGATGGTGGTCTGATGCCACATCTGCTCCTCTATATACCTTTACATCCTGCAATGATGATCTAAACTTCTTGTTTATGCATATATGATCAATCTGATTTTCTGTTCTATGGTCTGGTGATATCCATGTTGCCTTGTGTATTCTCTTATGTGGAAACATGCTTCCTCCTATAGCCAGTTGATATGAAGCACAGAAGTTTGCGAATAGCTCTCCATTTTCATTCATTACTCCTAGCCCATGTTTTCCATGACTTCTTCAAATCCAGTGTTGACTGTACCTATCTTTGCATTCATGTCACCCATCAAAATTGTGATGTCTCTTCTTTTTACTTTATCCATAATTTCTTGTAGTTTAGTATAAAATGCTTCTTTCACAGACTCTTCTTTGTCATTAGTTGGTGCATAACATTGGATGACATTTACATGAATTTTCTTTTTAGCTGTTTTGAAAGAAGCTGTTATTATTCTGGGTCCAACAGCTTCCCATTCAATTAGTGCTTTCTGTGCTTCTTTAGATAACATAAGAGCTACCCCTTCACTGTGGTGTGAACTTTCGTCTTCATGTCCTGAGGACAGCACCAATTCACCTGTGATGAGTTTCTTCCTGTCTACCCCCTTCCACTTTGTTTCACACATTCCCAGAACCTCGATTTTGTATTCCCTCATTTCTGCTGCTACTTGCGCCACTTTCCCTTGTTCGTTTAATGTCTGAACATTCCAGGTGCCAAATCTGGAAGTTCTCCTAGAAGAAAGAAGGTTAGTCAGCAACACAGACTCCTTTCGGCTTTCTCTGTGTTGCATCATACGCCTCCCCGCGAGAGGACCTTCCCCTGTCTTGGATGGCTGTGTTTTATTTTCTTTATTTGACTTGTCCATATTTGTTGAAGTTTTTTGTGGTTTAAATTTTTTTTACAGGATGGTGTAACCCCATGCCCAACCCTCCTTAGTCGCTTTTTACGACATGCTTGGTAGGGGACAGTGTTACTATTCTTTGCTCCCCTTTCGGGCCCCGGTAACACACGGGTGTCAGAATCCAATTAGTGATGTCATATTGGGTTGCATACACGGTATAAAAGAGTGTACCCCACAGCAAATTGCTGAATGGGAAGAGCGACATATTCAGGCTGCAAACGCAGTAGTTACCAGAGCGCAAGCTACTGATATGTTGCTTAATACACCTTCTGAACCTGCGATCAATGTTAATGATGATGTTGACACTTCTATTTCACGGGAGTCGTTTATAACATTGCAAAAAAATGATGCTTCATTGACAGTGAATTAATATATTTTTTGGGAAAAAAAACCGTGTTTCATTTTTATTCTATAGCCTTATTAAAAAAATTAATAAAAAGCATTTTTTAAGCTAACTAATAACAAGACCAGAAAAACGAATGCAAAATCTAGACATAATTTTGTACTCAAGAATGGGATATTGGTTAGACTTATACATGACACTGATTCTTCATTACGATCTCAGATTTTAGTACCTCTTTCTATGAGAGCTCGTATATTGCGTCACGTTCACGACTCTCAATGCGCAGGCCATATGGGTTTTTCCACGAACCAAATCTAGAGTGCTATCTGCATTCTATTGGCCAGGCGTTCACAGAGATGTGAATATCTACTGCCGTTCGTGTACGACATGTCAGGAAGTCAAAGTTCGGGGTCCATACCACGCAGCTCCAATTCAGGCTGCAGACATTCTGATCCGACCATTTGAGAAAATGGCTATTGATATCATTGGTCCTATTCAACCTTCTGCAAGAGGACATACACATATTCTCACTTGTATTGATATGTGTACTTGTTGGCCTGAGGCCATACCTCTGAAAAATACATCATCTGCTAGATGCATACTGGAATGGGCTTGTATCATGTCCCTCAAAAATTCCTTTTTGCTCGAATGACTTTTTCCCCGAAAACCTATCTGAACATGATGATATTCAGATATGCCGTGTCACGTTATCAAAGGATGGTGGAGTGTGAGCCATGCTTGACCGATTTTTGTTGGATGCTTCATCGCGAACATGTGATCTTTTCGCGCTTAGGTTTTCCGCGCAAGATCTTATCTGACCATGGTGTTCAGTTTGTATCTGAAGCTATGTCACAAGTCATGAAGTTGTTAGGTATTGATAGATCGCTTAGTTCGATCTACCACCCAATGTCCAATGGATTAATTGAGCGTAAGAATAGGACACTCAAACAGTTACTAGGTAAGATTACGCAAGATCATCCTCAGGATTGGGACAGAGTCCTACCTTCTGCCCTCTTTGCGTATCGTGAGGTGCAAAACGAAGCAACCGGTTTCTCTCCATATCAATTAGTCTTCGGCATCCAACCTCGTGGACCAATGTCGTTACTCCACGACTTACTCATTGAAGAGAATATCGAAGAGGAGACTCAATCCTCTTATGAGTATGTGATCTCTTTGAGAAAAAGGATCATAGATGCATGTAGGTTAGCTACCGCAGCATCTGAACATGCAAAAGAAAAAGCTAGACTTTTTGCAAACAAGTATAGAAATTCTAAAATCTTATCATGATGTCCTCACTGACATCCCAGGTCGTACATCAGTTATTAAACACAACATTCTATTGACTGACGACACACCTATTCGAGTTCGTCCATACCCTATCCCTTTACACTTTCGTGCTCAGGTTGATAAGGAGTTAGATGAAATGCTTCAATTAAATATAATTGAACCTTCAACGTCACCATATTCTTCATCTATATTGATCATCAGAAAAAAAGATAACAATATTCGTCTTTGTGTAGACTAAAGAAAATTAAACAAAGCTACACAATTTGACGCTGAACCATTACCTTTGTTAGAAGATTTATTAGTTAAACTGTCTGACTCTATTTTCTTTTCTAAATTTGACCTGTCAAAAGGATATTGGCAAGTCCCATTGACAGAAAATGCAAAGCCACTTACTGCTTTCTCGACACCTCGGGGCCTATTCCAATGGAATTTTATGCCATTTGGGTTAGTGAACGCTCCTGCCACTTTCGTGCGTATGATACGTCACATACTGTCTCATCGTCCCGATGTCATTGCATACATCGATGACATTTGTCTCTTTAGTAACTCATGGGAGGAACATGTTCAGGGATTGAACACATTACTGTCCACGTTACGGTCATTTAACCTAACAGCTAAGCCATCCAAGGCATTCGTGGGTTTTCACGACATATCATTTTTAGGCCACCGTATTGGTCATGGCAAATTATATACTGAGGACAGTAACGTCACGAAAATCCTGAACATTACAGCTCCTAAAACAAAGAAACAAGTACGATCTTTGTTAGGTCTAATACAATTTTACGGTAAATTTATTCCTCATTTATCGACCATTACTGCTCCTTTCTCTTCTTTGTTGAGGAAGGGCATGGCTAACATGATTCGGTGGTTGGATGAACATCAAATCGCGTTGGATTCTATCAAGAATTTTTTTTCCAAACCTCCGGTTTTGATGCTACCTAATCTAAACATTCCTTTCATACTTCGCAGTGATGCGTCTAATTACGGAATAGGGAGTGTGCTACTTCAAGAATACTGTGGCACCTTGCATCCAGTGATGTATGTTTCAAGAAATTTAACAGCAACGGAGCAGAAATACTCGGTTCTGGATAAGGAACTTCTTGCTTTAGTTTGGTCAATTACCAAACTTGAGCGTTATCTGTTGGGATCTCATTTCATTGTTGAGTCTGATCAAAAAGCACTCACTGCTCTCAACACTAAGGACGTCAAGTCAGCGAAATCCACCAGATTTGCAATAACTTTGCAACCATACAGTTTTACCATACGTTCCATACCAGGATCACAAAATGTGTTGGCTGACTGTTTATCTAGGTGTCCAAGCGATCCAAGCGAGCAAATACGCCCTACAGAGATTGGAACCTCTACACAGACAGTCTTGCAATTGTAACTTAATGGTCAATTAACTTTGATGATTTATTTAACGTCTACTCAAGTTATATCTTCATTGTATTGCGTATTGAAATGGATTATTCAGAATTTTAGTATTGTAACTCAATAACAGTGTTGTGTCAATAACATTGACGTAAAGAAAATTAACTTTTGTTTTAAATGGACAACATTTCCTTCTGAACGTTACATAGTGAATATATATATAAACATCCTTCTAAGATGATAGATGCATACTTTTCCAAGTGGAGTTTATTAACTTTCAGGATTACTCGGAAAATAACATTTCAATGTCGTTAGATTTCAATAAAACGGAACTTCATTGATGATTGACTATTTTCGGAAATGATAATGGAACTTCTTAAGGTTATTACAGATTTTAATAACTGGAATTTGTTAAATGCACAATATTGATTACTTATTAGCAATTAAGATCACTTAATTAGTTATATATTTCACAGTGGTTAACAATAATAGTTTGTATAATAGTTCTTAGAACTAGAAACCACCACTTTTAGTGTATTATTTTGCACTCATAGTTAATTAGTGTCACTAATTAATTTTAGAAACTACTAAGTGTCTTGATCACTTCGCATGGTTTATTAATTGCCTTGTTCACTTTGCATGTTTTATTTACATTCTTTTTTGGTTTATGAATTCACTTCTCATTTATAATGTAATTTCATCTTAATCATTTAAAATTCACTTGTTGATTTTTTTGGTTTGATGGTTTCACATCCTCGTTGTTTTAGTTCATCATCCTTCATACTTTAATTTCTTTTCTTGATGCCACAATTATTCCAAATTGATGGATTGTGGTTGGAAATTTTGTTTATTACACCTTTTGTTTATTGATGTTGAATTAAATTCTACATCCCATTTGTCATTAGTATATATAGGGGGGTGTATTATTAGTACATGAAAATGTAAATTTGATTCACCTTTCCGCGTTTCTTAACGAAGAAAAAAATTAATAGAATTAATTTTTTTCAGGAGGGTTTGTAAGGTAACTGTTGCGTCCTTTTTTAAGTCCTAACAGACTTTAACTATATAGACAGTCTCAGGTCCTGTCTTTGTTAAAAGTGTACGCACCAATTGAGATATAAGTAATACGCTTGGTATATTAAATTTATTGTGCACGAGAACGCACATTTTTGGGGATTTTAAAATTAATGCGCTTGTTGTCAAACACAAGGCAGTCGACGTCATAGCTTGGTGGTACAAGCTGGTAACCCAAGATCAGTCCTATGATCTGTGGATTTTAAACCCGTGTATTGGGTGAAAGTTATTATGTTTCGACCCGGCCCTACGGATTAGAAGACGTAGCCGGTGGTCATCCACGTAAGTGTCGATTTGCTGAAAAGAGCGAAAGTGTAATTATTATTATAATACTGTTTGTTCTTCTAGTTCGTGAGTATCTAGTCACGACAGGCAACCAGCCTGTACCGAAATGGATTCACAACTGAATATATATATCATTATATGCCTATATATGCCTAACAAAAGGATTGTCGGCAAATAACGTGGATTTTTGTTGTAAATATATTATTAGGAAGCCGTCGTGTCAGTCACGGCTAATCGAAGAGGTGATTCAAATAATAATACTTAAGTAACTTTATATGCCAAGGAAGTCTCCAGTAGAGAACTGTCCAGATGTTCTACTATGATTAGTTTAATGAGGACATTTGTAAGAGAACATAATCAAGATTGGAATCTTAGATGCTAGGAAGCATAATGAGAATCTCCTGTCCTTGGGAAAGGTCAACCGTCCTCAGTATAACCTTGTGATTAACTACCTCATGACTTTTTATGTACATTATGTATGCCGATAATCAACTATAAATTGATGAATGGAGTTTGTCCGGAATCTGTTTAATTGGATTATTGAAAGAAAGATGCTGTACCTTCATCATGTGATTATGAACTGTCAAAACCGTGTACAATGTCTCGTCTCGTCCAAAGTCGTCGGTGAATAAACGTTGTATTAACTTTGAACCGGAGTTGCAGTATATTTTTAGTTGGCACAAGCCTTGATTGAACGTGCCACTGTTGACGACTACATTTCTACCTGATCACCCTCTGTTCAATTATATTCGCGTAACTAGTTCAGCACGATATAGAGAGAAGTCTTGCCATACCCCTTCACATCAACGAAATATGGCGGCTACAAGCATCTTACCTTAAAAATCATTCTTGAGCAAGTAGACGATGAATATGTACAGTTTTGAATGTTGGTAATTTAGGGGGATTCTAGACTTAGAAAACCAGATGGAGAAAATTGAGGAGGTTCATCTTCAGAACTGGAGGATTTCAATCTAATTCTTTTAGGAAAAGGGCACTGTTAGGTCCAAATCTAAGCAAGTTCATTAATCGTTATAAGTCCGGGATGAGTAAGAGATTATAGTGGTTATCCCACTTGAACAGCGTTTGTCTAGCTGTTAATTTATTTAAAAATTAACGATCGTATTGTATCAGAATCTTCGGGATTCAGAACACTTCTCACGGCGGCTGAATTTCCGCGTGAGATGGATTTTCTAAGCTATTTTGAGCTGTGAGCGAAAGTTCTCGGGGAGTTAGCCCCACGCAGGTGTGATTGGCTGGGGTGTGACGGGAAAGAATAGTTTAGTGTCAGTGTGTTCCCGAGCGAGTGTACTGGGAAGATGTGGAGTGTTTTTCGATGTGTACCAGTGGGTATGATTTTGGTACAGGCATGATTTCTTATGGATTATGTGTGGTTATCTGCAGATAAGATGTACTTTATTTAAGGAGATGGTCCTAAGGCCTTGGAGTGTACAGGCCAGTGTTTTGAGTGATATTAGTAATATATTTGAGGCCTATAGCTATTAGTACTGCGATTGTCAGCAGTCTTCTGGATGGATTATACAGCGCTGAGACGTAATATATTTGAGGCCTATAGCTATTAGTACTGCGATTGTCAGCAGTCTTCTGGATGGATTATACAGCGCTGAGACGTAATATATTTGAGGCCTATAGCTATTAGTACTGCGATTGTCAGCAGTCTTCTGGATGGATTATACAGCGCTGAGACGTAATATATTTGAGGCCTATAACTATTAGTACTGCGATTGTCAGCAGTCTTCTGGATGGATTATACAGCGCTGAGATGTAATATATTTGAGGCCTATAACTATTAGTACTGCGATTGTCAGCAGTCCTTCCTGATGAATTATTATATGTTAGTACTATGATGTGGATCCTTTTTGTATGCTATTATAAACTGTGTCATATGCTGTATTTCGTCTATGTCGTTGTGACCGTGCTGTGGTATAAATAAACTGTTCTTTAAACGTCAACAACCGTTTCAACGCTCCATGAGTCGTACGTGAGCTATCGTGGTGTGAGTGACTGTTTCCACACACCCTTCAAACATTCCAGACACGGTAACAGCACAGCAGTACACATACGGATGATTAGCCTGTGTGGCGTGATATTGATATAGATATAGCAATCCTTGTTTTCCAATCATAGTTCTCCAATTGCAATCCTGATTTTAATAACAACATTAGTTTGCAACAACGTTTTAGTATACCACTATCGAGTTGTTACAGTGGTGGCCAAAACTTTCGGACGTGATGCCCACGTCATCCGCGTTATATGACTCTCTTCTACGCTGTGTGGCGCATTTAAGAATCCATCATCATTATCAAACTTTACAGTGATGACATCACCAACTACGGGTCCAATAGAGGTGGTTTTCAAACTTACATGGTGTGATGCCTACTATAGAAGTCTTACCCCAAAACAGACGTTGAACATAACTAGGCGATAACATATCTGATGGAGCGTAGCTTATTAATACCCATCTACAAAAAGGACTTTAACATATCTAACATTTCTTTTGATAAGATATGCAGAGATATCCAGTTCTGCTTTTTGAATTGAAGTTTTCAAGTGAACTGTGCCAATATTTTGGTGGCGCGATTACAGAAGTTTACCATCATAGTATACAAGAGATGTCAAGTACCTCCTTTCATGTGGATTATCAACGAGATTGATAGACTGTGTACCCCTACAGTTACAGAGGGAATTCAAGTTGATTTGCAGTCATTCTACACGTGAGCTTCAAGTAGATGATTGGCAGTAATACAGTTCCTGTTTACCTGTGCGGTGTCAAGCACACAGCATACTGTGTCTAGGACAAAGGACCTGAAGTGAGATGTGTCAAGTACCAGTGACCGTATGTGGTGGGCTGTTTCCCCAGCAGACTTTGTGATACCCATTGTTTAGCATAAAGGACGGGATTTACAGATAAGTGGTTTTTGTCATGGAAACTGTGCCATTTCTCCTGTGTCGATAAGCCTTCCTATATTGTGTACTATTTATTTTAATGAGTATTTCATGTTAAATATTCTGTTTCATGTTGACTTATGAAGGTAAAATCCCAGTTTACCCAGGGCTTCATAAGTGTTCTTTAGGATTTGGTTTGTAAGTGTCAAGTTTGTGACAATTCCAGGTTAAGGCTACAGACCTTACCGAAGTCTAGGTTGCTAGTTGTCTCTTGGGACAAGTAAGTGTGTAGTTGTGACGTAACGTATCATTGTTGTTCTCGTAGTATTTTTTCTCTGTTTTTTAGTTTAGTGATTAATTTGTTTGTGAGCGTCTTTCTCTATTTCCTATCTTTTATTTTTTATACACATTTTCGTTTATACACGGTGTTGTTTATTGTCTTGTTGCTATTCGCAGTTATCATTTCATGCTTTGAAAAATTTTTTGCTTCAGTTCGGCTTTATTGCTCAGTTGACTTCTGCGAACGTTATCATTTGTTCTCTAGTACCTTGTCTTTGTAACCGTTATTTCTATTGTCTGTATCATATGTTAGTTGTTTATGTCTTATTGTAGGACTTTAGTGCATAAGTGTTTAATGGCAATGTGACATAAGATTGACATCACTCATATTGATATAAAATTTATCCCTCATATTGGTATATGTTACAAAGGTTCTGTGCACGGGAACTTATGCTATTATGGTATACAGTGATTAACTGATATTTGCAATTGCTTGAAAGGATATTTAGCTTTGTGAGCTGAAAAGGTAATTGTCCGGATTGCTAGGGACATAAACTTGTAGTAATTATAACTGGTGAATATATATAGTGGACTTTGTCATTGTACCACTATGGATCCTAATATGGATTCCGATACAGATCATGAGTATATGTGGTCTGATTTACAATACTTATTTAAAGGGGGTGATAGTTTTGAGAATTTGCAAGGTCCAGCACTGGAAGAACACGTGATGGATACATTTTTGATCCATGCGTCGACAGCCCTAAGAGAGTTTGCTAAGAATAGATTTCAGTCCATTCCTCATTTGAATATGGCTAAGGATTTAGCGAGATTGCTGGGTATGGACTTTCGTCTGTTTTTGTACAACCAGATGGATGTTAAACGTGATAACATACTGAAGAGTATGCGTACTTTGTTGCGCGACGGCATTCATAATGACCAGAAAGTGGAGTTAAAGGATGAGGAGCAGATAGAAGGCATTAAACAAAGTGCGCTACAGGAAAGGGCGAAGATTTTAGAAAGTGTTGCTAAAGAGAGTAAACTACAGGCAACAGTAACTAGGCTTGAAAGTACTTACTTACTTAGTCGTTCCCCTTCTACCGTGAGGTGTAGAGGTTTGGAAGAGAGAGCGCCAGACTATTCTATCGGCTGTCTTCCTCCTGGCCTGGTTCCATTCTAGTCCTCGGTCCTTCAAAGATTGTCTAATGTTGTCCTCCCAGCGGACTCTGGGTCGTCCTCGGGGTCTGGATCCTTGGCTCTTTGTTTCCCATGCTTGTCGTGGTAGCCGATCTTCTCCCATTCTGCAGACATGGCCAAACCATCTAAGTTGGGACTGTTCTACTTGGGTCTGTAGGGGGTGGCATTTTAGGCCTTGACGTATCGTCTGGTTGCGTACCATGTCTCTTCTTGTTACTTCAACCACCTTCCTCAGATATCTCATTTCTGAGGTTTGGATCTGGCTGTTATGGGTTGTAGTCATTGCCCATGACTCGCATCCATATGTCAAGACTGGGACATAGGTGGAGCGGTATACAGCCATCTTCGCTTGAAAGTAATTTATATAAATCAAACTTGGATCTAGAAAGTGGGCAAGTAGCACTAAATTCGGCATTGTGCAGGGTTAAGTACTTGGAAGCTAAGCTGGAAGATAATCAGGGCGAAACTATTAATCTCACGCAGGAACTTCAAAAAGAGAAAGATAGGTATGATAAGTTGAAGATTGAGACCAATGTACGTGAAGAGACTTATATAGAAATGCTTCATAATGTGTTGGATGACAACGATATTCTCAATCGCCAACTTAAGAAGATGAATACTGTATCTCAGGAAAATATTAATGAGCTAAAGGCACAAGCTGCTCAAATCCAGGGACCTCAGGCTCAGTTGGCCCGACTTCAGCCACAGATAGAAGAGTTAACTATGCATAAAGAGAAGGTAGATACAATTGAGAAATCAATGACGGAGGAGAGATGTAGAGTTATGACATTTGATGACGTAATTCAGAAACAAAGTGAAGAGATTTCACTTAAAATTATTGAAATCAAGGAATTAAGGAAAAGAGTGGACGGTTTAATAGATATGGTTTTGAACAATAAAATATTGTCTATGGTCAATATTGATAATGTTAAACAGAAAGTTGATTTTCAACACGTCATAAAAGCGTTGAGTCAGCAACAGACACTCGATGCCAACACTAATGTCAAACATGACGTGCAAAAATCCTTGCGTGGCAAATATAATTTTCCACGTACTAGTGACTATGCTGGTAATATTAATAATTCCTGGCGACAGGCCAACAGAGTTAATTCTACTGTGATACTTGATTCTGTAAATCACGGTAAAGACAAGGATAAATTTCATGTCAAGGTTCAAAAAACTAACCTTGTATCTAAAGTTGGAAAGCCTCATAAAAACATAACAAGGGACAAGACTAGTAGTACTGGTGCCCAAAGTAATACTCAGTATGTTAGTAGCCATAAGGATTTTATTATGCCTATTACTGATTCAGAGGTTAAGCACGCTGCCACAGAAAAGAAGAAAAACAATCTTGACAGGAGAGATAATACAGATTTTAAACATTACCAAGGGAGTTCAGCAAATTGTAATCTGTCTTCTCAAAGAAACCAGAGACAGTTTAATAGATCTCAATATTTTGGTTCTGAAGATTTTCAAAATTATAGTAGAAATTAATACATGGAAGATTACCAATCTTATGATAATAGTTCTAGAAGACAACAATAACAATCTGGCAGATATTTTTATCAAAAGAGAAATAATAATGGCAACTTTACTAACTTTTCTCAACAAAGGCCTAAGGTTATTGATAAACAAAGTAATCATAATAAGAATAGTGTCTCAAATACAACTGCTTGTTCTGCGTGTGGTTTTGAGAGAGTATCTCGCTGTCGTGAGGGTAGAAATTTTTTCAGCATCCAATAGCAACGACCTTGAGTTACGATCATTTTCTGCCCCATAAGCCTTCTGTGGTGTTTACACGTGTCAAAGGAAGGCTTGTTGATCATGGTGAAAGGGCCACAAGTTTACACAAGCCACAGTTTAGGTAAAGGTAACGCTAATTTTGCTTTACATCATTAAATCTTGCTGTGAATTAAAATATAATTTTTTTTCATTTGTATATTTTCACAGCGACGGATTTGCAATAAAAGTCAATGCTCCGGTGTTACATTAGCAAAGAGAGTAAGGTATGCCACCTTGTATCCATGTGGTTGACCAAGCAAAGCCGGACAGCAAGTTGACTCTGAATTGTATGCGGTTATCTTTCCAAGTTTATGAGACTATTCAACACGGCTGGAATTATTGCCTGTTCAACTTGTTTAGGATATAGATATTATTGTATCGAATAAATATAGGATATTATATAGAATTAAGTTAAGATACCATATAACTTCTATTAGATAGTGTGTAAACTCATTTTTTATGCACTATTTTATGCACATATTTATTTTTTGTACGACGATGTTTTGATAATGTACCAAGTTATTTTCATACTATTCTTACACTATTGTGTTATAACGAATATTGTATGTATTGTGATTGCAATGAGGTGTAAGATATCAGTTGCGATGGACTTATCTCTGTAACTTTTTGATGAAAGCAGTGGACAATAGTATTTATGCATGCTAGTCAGAAGACTATGCCCATTTAATCAATTCATGATTGACCTTTATGCTCCGTTGTGAGTTTGGAGTTACGAGAGCTGATACATCAAACATTGATGTGTTTTGGCAACAGTGATTATTAGGATTGTTTTATATGCATGATGAGATTGCCAGCCCTATGCACAACCTCATTAGCTAGGCATGGTGCAGTAGTCGTCTTCAGAGAGTCTCTGTACTCACTAAATTTGAAATTCTTTCTTGTGTTTTGATGTCATGTTTAGTTTATGTATTAGCACATTCTAAGACATTATGTAGTGACCATTATATTGTGAAACATTGGGTTTTTGATTTTTTTTTTCCCAGAACATAATACCTGTGAATTTAAAATAATTTGATTGTTCTTTTTCTTGCCATTTAGGCATGCATCATTTTCCTAGCAGATTGTTTTGATTTTGTTTCTGCTTAAGTATAAGAATTTTTGTATGTCATACATTTTTATTAAGCTAATTACATTGTTGGTATATTAATATAAGGTAAAGCTAAAAAAATTTAAAATACCATTTTTATTTAACTTATCGTTATGAGATATTTTTGTTTTTTACTTTTTGGGAAATGTTGTTTTAAGATTCTAAAATTTTTTCTGTGCCCTGCGCTTGACTATGCGCTAGAGGGGGTTATGATGTTTTTTTTTAACGCTTGATGGTGCGTTAGTTGGAATTTATTTATAACGCTGTTATTATTTTTTTTGTGAATAATGTCTATGATAGTTCATGGTTACTCATGAATAAGTTGTATAACATGGTTAAGTGTCAGATTATGCTTTAGTTGTCAATAGCTTTCTTTTGTGTTTGTTATACACACATACATTGTCTTTGTGTCCTATACTTTCTTGTCAGGATTATATGTATTTATATAATACGGTGTTTGATTAAATGGTTATTACGATGTATTAATCCATCGTTCTCTACAGACATATCTGTGTTTTTCTTCTGTCTTTCCTGATTATTCTTCATTTTATTCCATTTCTTCTACTGACTTTTCGGTAGTGGTTCGTATGTTGGTTATACTTTCATGTTGCATTTATATGACACTTGATACTATTTGTATTCTGCTTCATCCTACTATACTGATACTTGCATCATGTATATTGTTAGGTTAATTCTATGCTGAATAGACTTAACTTTGTTGAAAGCAGATTATCTCTGTAGACTTAGCTGATTATTTTGTATGCTTTGGTTTCTGCTTTACTCATAATGCTAATATTTTTTGACGATATATAGTATTTGGACTTAACAGGTTGATTAATTTTACTGATTGGAGCTTTATTACCTACTCATTTTTTGGCTCAGGTAATCTTTTAAAAAAAAAAATGATGTTATAATAATTTTTTTCCCCGGGTGTGGTGTAAACTGTTAGGTCCAAATCTAAGCAAGTTCATTAATCGTTATAAGTCTGGGATGAGTAAGAGATTATATTGGTTATCCCACTTGAACAGCGTTTGTCTAGCTGTTAATTTATTTAAAAATTAACGAGCGTATTGTATCAGAATCTTCGAGATTCAGAACACTTCTCACGGCGGCTGAATTTTCGCGTGAGATGGATTTTCTAAGCTATTTTGAGCTGTGAGCAAAAGTTCTCAGGGAGTTAACCCCACGCAGGTGTGATTGGCTGGGGTGTGACGGGAAAGAACAGTTTAGTGTCAGTGTGTTCCCGAGCGAGTGTACTGGGAAGATGTGGAGTGTTTTTCGATGTGTACCAGTGGGTATGATTTTGGTACAGGCATGATTTCTTATGGATTATGTGTGGTTATCTGCAGATAAGATGTACTTTATTTAAGGAGATGGTCCTAAGGCCTTGGAGTGTACAGGCCAGTGTTTTGAGTGATATTAGTAATATATTTGAGGCCTATAGCTATTAGTGCTGCGATTGTCAGCAGTCTTCTGGATGGATTATACAGCGCTGAGACGTAATATATTTGAGGCCTATAACTATTAGTACTGCGATTGTCAGCAGTCCTTCCTGATGAATTATTATACGTTAGTACTACGATGTGGATCCTTTTTGTATGCTATTATAAACTGTGTCATATGCTGTATTTCGTCTATGTCGTTGTGACCGTGCTGTGGTATAAATAAACTGTTCTTTAAACGTCAACAACTGTTTCAACGCTCCATGAGTCGTACGTGAGCTATCGTGGTGTGAGTGACTGTTTCCACACACCCTTCAAACATTCCAGACACGGTAACAGCACAGCAGTACACATACAGATGATTAGCCTGTGTGGCGTGATATTGATATAGATATAGCAATCCTGGTTTTCCAATCATAGTTCTCCAATTGCAATCCTGATTTTGATAACAACATTAGTTTGCAACAACGTTTTAGTATACCACTATCGAGTTGTTACAGGCACTTTGAAGGAGATCTACCTGGGGCTGGGGCTGATGTTGATGGCTCGGAATCTGAAGGGTTAGAGGGAGGGGTGACTGAAGTTGGTTGTGGCGGTTGCGTCTTGAAAAAGGAGAGCAAAGACGTTTACCTCATTGATGTCTTCTTCCTTTCCCTAAGAAGTTCTCTGTAACAGGCTATTTGGTGTTCTAGCCCACTATTTACTTTTGAACTTCTGTCGAAATTTATTCTACGTTGAAGATCTGCTGCTTTGTGTAGCCAGCTTCTATAATTTTTTCAAGCTTCACTTGAAAAGCTCCTGCAGCTGCGGTATCTGCGCTAGCTGATTCTCCCTTCACTGCTATATTATGCAAATTTGACCTTTTCTTAAATTTCTCAAACCAGCCCCTGCTAACTCCAAATGTCTCTTCAGCTGTCTCTCCTTGTTCAGCCTTCATTGCATTAAATAAAGTTTGTGCTTTAGCCTGGATAAGATCTTGGCTTAGAGGAATGTTGTGGCTGACTTGGTCTTCAATCCACACATTTAACACTTTCTCCATCTCACCAATAAAATTGTGCCTCTTTCTAATAAGTTTGGTATGCACTGGCGTAGCGTTTTTAATTTCCTCTAACACTTTAGCTCTGTTCTTTACAATTGTGCTAACTGAAGTGCTTGATACACCTAGCCTGCGGCCTATTTCAGCATTTAAGATGCCTTGTTCATTAAGCTTGATTAGCTTAAGCTTTTCTTGCAAATTGAGAACCTTATGGGTTCTTTTAACTTTGTCACTACACTTAGGACCCATTATGAATATATAAAAGCACAAAAATAAGTAGTACTGTATAAGGCCTAATCACACAAAAAGTACAGTATGAAAACTGTACATGTGTCTTATAATCACGATATGAACACTGTCATTAGACTGTTATCACTAAAATAACTATGAACTGTTTACAGTATAATCACAAAAATAATATAGTATGAATAGTTTTGTTATTTTAATCACAAAAATAAGTAGTATTAATATGTTTAATGACAAATATAAGAGATTCAATGCGGACAACTTAAAAAAAAAAACAGTGCACACCGAACGATTTCTGTTCAAAGACTGAACGACGAAAGAATCAAGATGACGCGCAGTTGTGACCAAATGCGACAAAAGAGTGAAGCGAGCGACGAAATTTGGAAACGTGGTTAGAATTGAAAACCGACGAAAGAGCGAAGCGACGAAAGTCGAAGCGACGAAAGTCGAGGTATCGGTGTATCTGGTTATGAAAATCGCTATGCGTTATTTTATTTAATTCGCCTTACTAGCAAGAAAAATCTAAGTGAAGTATAAGTATTTAACTTTAAATGCTATCACCATAAAATACTTCTAACACTTATAACTATTTACCAGAAAATCCAGAATTAAATCTCCACAAATCACTTATAAACAATATCCACAAGAAATGGTTTAAGACTGCGCGCTAGACTCTATTCGAATTCTAACTGATGACTGATGGTTGGGTTTTAGAAACAGCAGTATATATATCATTAGATTTCTTGTGATCTCTAATGGCGTTATTTCGCACTCCGGTGTGGGACAAAAATTCAGAAGCTACAGGTTTCAAGATAAAAGACTTTGTTTCAGTCTTCCAGAGTTTATTGTCTGGAGTGGTGACCAACATCTAAAGACTTTCTGTTCTCCTAGCAGTTTCCCTGTAGAATGCCTGTGTTCCAAGATCAAGGGATATGAGGGATTTCTAGATTTTCCCTGAGCAAACTTCAAAGGGTCTGTTCTGTCTCTCTCTCTCTCAGCGTGCTGTCTGTCAAGTATTAAATGATTGACAGATGAGCTCGCGGGAGTGGAACGCAGTAAAAGCAAAGCGCTATTTGTTTCCTGTTATGACTGACAGGTCAATGAAGATTGTAAACACTGCGTTAGCCCTGTTTAAAGAAAAGAAGGCGGTGACAAAACGGTAGCTGCAGAAGTAAAAAGAGTTGGTATAATGCATGTTTAGCTAGCAAATCAGAGAGCAGCTATAAGGTTACAATAAGCTGTCAGATTACTGTAGACTCTTTTCCATTACACGTCACATTAAGTCTTGTTAGTTTACAACATCAGAAACTCTATTCACAGTCCTCTTAGTTACATCAAACCTTCCTAGCATGTGCCATCCATTCAAGGCCTTTCCATATCATCTGTATCCCCTTCATGTCTATGTCTGATTCCCATCTCCATATTTGTGCGTGTTTGTGTGTGTGGATCTTCCTCTATTTCTTTTACCCTGTAGATTCCAGAACTAGGACTGCCTTGTAATGCTATCAGCAGCTTGTCACCATTAGTTGAGTAAAATCAGTTGGCAAGAATAGATGGAAGACACCTGTAAATAAAATAGAACATAAAAGAATAGGCAGAGATCTGGAGAGGCATTAAAAACAGAGAAGAATTGAGGTGGGCTTTACCTGCAATAAAAAAGCTTTGTGCAGGGGCAGAAATGTAAGAAGGCAACAATACCAATTTGTTTACATTGCTGAAATACAGATTTTCTTTGTTTGTTTGTTCTTCAGAATGCTACAGAAACAGAAGAAGATGGTCATTTGTTAAGCTTATTGTTAACTGTTTTTTTTTCAGTCATTGGCAGAGGTTGAAATCTGTACGTGTTTTTCACTTTTCACAGATTGTGTGCATTTATAATGCACACTTCACAGAACAAGTTCATGTGTCACGTTTTCCACTGTGAGCCAAGTGCTGGCCCTATGTGTAAAACTATTGAAGCTGCTTGTAAGGTGAGTCAGCGTCTGAAGCTGTTGACTCTTGATAAGTGTAAACTGTGTGTGTGTGTGTGTGTTTGTGTTAGTTTTGTCCTTAGAGTTTAGAGGAAGATGAGGGGAGCTACTTTAGACATTTCCATGTTTATGTTCTTGTGGCGCACTTTCTTATCGCTGAACACACTAGGTCACAGTCAATTTTATGGGTAGTACCCATTTTTATTTATTTGTCTCATGTGTCCTTCTTATCTCTCACTTTCTTTTCTTTCCCTGACGAAAGCCTTGTGGTCGCAACATTGGCTATTTTCCTTATCGACTAGTAAGACAGATCACTTATTTTTGATTTTTATTCATATCCATCTATCTTTAGAGTTTAGTATTTTCATGTTAAAAATGATATCAGATAGTTTGTTACATTAGGCTGTTTGCCAGAATGTATTTCTGACTCCCCTATCAGAGTAGAGGACCAACCTTCTCGTGGCATTGCATCACTCACCTATTAGTGGGTCTGGTGTGACCTCCACCAGCTGAGCCCGCTGAGTTGAGGAAGTCCTCTAGGGTTGCAAGAAAACCAAAACCTTATCTTCATTTGCCGCTAGGGTAAAAGAGTGAATAACTCGATACCTGGGGTTTGGACGAAGCTAGAATGTAGTTTATTTCGTACTGAAGTTAATCTGAAATTATCTGTAACATGATGCACCTTGCTTCTTGTAGTACCCAGGGGTGTCTAAGGAGATGAAGAATGGGACCACTGCTCCCTCGTTTGTCATAAAAGATGACTGATATGAGGTTGTGCATGGTGTTGGCAACTTTATCTTTTAAAACTAATTGTTACAGAAAACACTGCTACAAGAGCACAGGAATGTCTAGAGGCAGGTCTTCTGCCAGGTGACTAGCTGCAGCAGTGGATTCTTGCTTCACAGGGAGGGAAATGGAGCATTTGGATGTGGATCTTAGATATCCAAGTTATGTGGACTTATTTTCTGAATATATCTTCTGCTATCACCTTTCAACTCCCAAATGAGCATAGGCCTTCAAAATAAAAATGAAAAATGCCAAGTCTTCCTGTCAGCTTCAGGTCTTTCCATGTCTTCATCTCCTTCATATCCAGTTTGGAAACAAAATTGTTTCCCTGAAATGATAGAAAACATTCCTGGAATTGAAAGAAAAGAAAGCCAAACTGCAACAGATAGAAAATTCATAGTGATAAAATACATAGAGAAACATTACCCACGCAACACCTGGACCCATACATACACAGATGTATCAGCAACAAATGCAACAGAAAATGGAGGTGGGGGTGTCTTTCTGACCTTAAACACTGGTGCAGAAAAAAGGCTGTTAGTGGCAACTGGACAATTCTCAAGTAACTTCAGAGCAGAGGCCTTGAAAACTGCAGTAGAGGTTATATTGACAGAAGAAAGCACAGAGAGACAAGTTGCTTTCTTTACTGGTGCACAGTCAGTAATTGCAATGTTGAAAAGCCAAAATAATACAGACCTGGATGACCTCAGAATAGTGCTCCACAAACTTTGTCAACGATTCAAAAGTGTTGTGATCCAATGGATCCCATCTCATTGTAACATCACCGGCAATGAAGAGGCTGACAGAATGGCAAAAGAAGGTTCACATCTACCTCAGCCTGATGCAAGCATAACTTTCGAGGAGGCAAAGAGTTTTATCAGACTCAGATACAGAAACAAATGGAATGTAGAACATCCAGGGCACACACAGAATGATGCTTACTACCAGCTCAACAGAAGAGAACAAGTGGTAATCTTCAGACTCCGCACTGGCCTCAACAGATTGAGATACCATCTATTTAACAAGCTAAAGATAGGAACTACCGATCAGTGTAACTGTGGCACTGATAAAATGACTGCTGAACATCTGCTTCAAAGTTGTCCCTTATATGCAGTACAGAGAAAGCGCAAATGGCCGACGCCAGCTCCTTTTGTGGAAAAGCTTTACGGGGATTCAAATAGCCTCAAACTGATTACTGCTTTCTTTGAGAACATTCAAGTGGACGTCTGAGAGTGTATGAAGAAGAAGAAAAAAATATCTGTCTCCAGTTCTCTATTCCATGTGTTCTTTAGTCTTCTTCTACCTCTCTTACCCTGGGGATTCCAGAACAGGGACTGTCTAGTAATGCTATCAACAGGTTTTCTCAGTGTGTGTCCTATCCATCTCCAGCATCTTCTTCTCATTTCTTGTTCCACTGGCACTTGTCTAGTTCTTGTCATTAGTTGCACATTAGTGATCTTGTCAAGACCACTTCAGTCCTTCTATTCTACGCAAGCATCCATCAGTGAAAGTTTGTAGCTCGGTACAGGGTTCCAGCTTTGGTGGAGGTTCCGTGTATCTTGTCTTGTCAAAATTGATATTGATGTCTTCTTGTCTGTGTGTAATTTTGTTAATATTAAATAGTTTGAAACACTTCAATTTCTATATGGCATATGGTTTGTAAGTCTGGTTTCATATACAGTGCATATAAAAAAAAAAACCTTTGAATGCTTATAAATCACATATACAGGGTGTTTCAAAATTATGTATTCACACTTTGAATGCATATAACTCTCTCATAACAACATAACATTTTGATAATTTGCATGAATGGAGCAAAATAATGCTAGATACAAATGAATGGGTTCATTAGATGATTACTTGTGAAGTTTTTTTTTTTTTATAGAAGGTTGTGCTCATCTCAAATTGCACAAAGTGAGGGACCTGAGGCATCAAATTAAAATTGCATTTTTCACTATTCATTTAGTAACAATACAGAATGGCAGTCAGTTGTTCATCGCTGTAAACAATCCATTGTTGCAGATCATTGACACTTTGAACTGTTGTGACTTTAAATGTAAAAATGCCATAATTCTATCTCAGATGGTAATGGAGTTATCAGCATTCAAAGTGGCTATACATAATTTTGAAAACACTCTGTTATATCGAGGTGTAATTGTATTGTTGTGAAGGTATAGAGTCGAGTGATGCTAGATAACGAATAAGCATACTATTAGATTTTATAAATGCATTCATTGCCTGTTATAAATATTTGCTAAATAAATCAGTTATAATGCATTCATTGAGTTTAAAGAAATTAGATTGCAATAAATACAGGGTCATTTTACTGGGGATAATTAATATTTACCATTACCAGAGGGTCAGTCTAAGTGTTAATGAAGAAATTAATGGTTGGTATTTGACAGCATTATCGAATAGGTCTAAAAATATAATTATATACTGAAGCACATTAAAAACGCACCACCTGTATGGTGAAAACTGAATCCTCCCCAAATGTGAATACTGCCACCTCCAAATCGGTTGTGCTGACGAACACAGCAATCTGCAAAGCGCTTTCTACACCGTCGCCAAATCCGCATACGTCTATCAGCAAAGGATATGTTGAATCTGCTCTCGTCTGTGAATAGGACAGCATTCCACTGCAGTCTAGTCCATCTGACATGTTGCTCTGCCCATTGCAGGCGCTGCTGACGATGTCTGTGAGTCAAGTTTGGCCCAACAAGGTCGTCTTGCAGTAAGACCTGTATCTCTTATGTATGTCTGTCATTTGAGAGACTTGCCCACGTCTAACCACTATTGCTCTTGCTGTTTGACTTGCCAGGAGAGAACGATTCCTTAGGTGACTCAGCACAATATGACGATCTTGCGCAGGGGTAGTAACTCGTGGTTGGCCACTCCAAAGTCTATCCCGGGCACTGCCAGTGGTTCCGTAATGTTCATTGAGACGTACAACAGTGCTGTGGTGACAATTCATCCTTCTGGCAATGTCCCGCGAGCTCATTCCGGTCTCCAACATACCAATGGCTCGTTGGCGGTCGTTTTCAGATAGTCGTGGCATTTCAAGCACATGTACTGGGTGTTTTGTCTCAACAGCCTTATTATACCGAGTATACTGCCACAACGCGTACACATTTTCAGGGTCATAGCTGTTGGGAATCGTGTTGCACGTGTAACTTTCATTGTTTTCATGTAGTCTGTACACAAACCCGTGGGTTGAATCATGCACTTTCCATTCCAGCAGCCATTCGCTCTCTACCTCATGACAAACACGGGGAAAATCCATTCCCACACTTTTTTTTCCCAGCTTCTCGGCATCAGTATATATAATAGTGGTGCGTTTTTAATGTGCTTCAGTATAGAAGTAAGTAACTTTACTTATTTTAATCTTTAAAATGAATTCAGCACAGTAAGTTTTTTTTTTTTTTTTTTCAATTGTATGAAAAAGCAAGATTGTAAAGACAACAGAAAACTCTCAGGCTAAAAAAAAAAAAAAATGACATTCATGATTGATTGTTATGTATAGGCATGCTTACAGTATAAATGTTAAATTGATAGTTGCAGATGTCGTCAGGGCTTTTGTAATTAGAGCAAGATTTTGACAATTTAAAATAAAAAGAAGCAGCTGATGCTCACATTGTAACAGAATTGGTTAAAAAATGCATGGTTTTACTGTATTTAAATATTGTCATTTTTCATGTCTTGTTCCACTGGCACGTTTCTGGTTCTTGTCACAACTGACTGCCATTCTGTATTGTTACTAAATGAATAGTGAAACATGCAGTTTTAATTTGATGCCTCAAGTCCTTCACTTTGCAGGTTCTGAGATGAGCATAACCTTCTATTTAAAAAAACTTCACAAGTAATAATTCAATGACACCATTCATTTGTATCTAGCATTTAAATTTAATCGCTGCATTCTGTAAAAATTACAGCTGCGCTACCAGAAGTGTTTGGATGCCCATCCACAATCTCCTAAAGGAGGACTGCAAGGCAAGGTACTTACATTGCTGTAGTAATCTTTTTTTTTTTGATGTTGTTTGTGGACATACGTGATTGGGGTCACAACTGTTTACTGTTGTTTGTGGACATACGTGATTGGTGTCACGCAGTATTATGGGGGTCACAACTGTTTACTGTTGTTTGTGGACATAAGTGATTGGTGTCACCAGTATTATTGGGGTCACAACTGTTTACTGTTGTTTGTGGACATAAGTGATTGGTGCCACACTGTATTATTGGGGTCACAACTGTTTACTGTTGTTTGTATTTGTTGTTTACTTGTTATTTTTATGGTAGGTAAAGCAGTGGAAAGCTTTCCATACCATTGTTGTACATGTTTGTTGGTGTTTTTGTTTAGATGTTGAATGCATGAGTGCTATGTATTTCTGATGAGTAATTAATGATTGTAATTAATGAAGCAGTTATTTGATGGCTTCCTGGTCTCAGTTATATATTATTTTCTCATAAATTTAATGTTTTCCTTGTTTTCAGTGTTGTATAGTTGTTCCACAATGAAACTTTTCACTGATACATTGTTTGCACTTTATATTTATAATGTCCTTAATTTTAATTTTTTTTTTTGGTGTGTTTTGATCAGTTATTTAATATAACAACTTATTCCTTATCAAACTTAAATAATTGTTTAACTCTATGGTCCTTAAAGTATTGAAGCTTCAAACAGTGTCATTTAAGACAGTAGGTCTTTTACCAGGTGAAAACTCATAATGTTTTGTTATAAATAAAAGAAATGTAACTCTTGAGTATTAGATGCTGTCTGTTACACATTTTATATTCAGTCATTCGTTACACATCAGCTCCGACGGAGCAAAGGTCATCAACAAACTCATGCCAAGTCCTTATGGTCTTTTCATGTCTTCTTCATCTCTTCTATGTGTGTCTCCAGTTCCTTCTCCCCCCCCCCCTCCCCAATGCGTTTTTCAGTTGCCTTAACCTTTCTTACCTTTGGAAGTCCATATATGTATGTATGTGTGTGTGTATATATATACACACACACATACATGGTCCGTAACCAGACAATACGTCAAGGCCTAAAAACCCAACCCCTGCAGATCCAAGTAGAACTGTCCCAACTAAGATGGTTTGGCCATGTCTGCAGAATGGCAGAAGATCGGCTACCACGACAAGCATGGGATCCAGACCTCCAGGATGACTCAGAGTCTGCTTGGAGGACATCATTTGACAATCTTTGAAGGACAGAGCACTAGAATGGAACCAAGCCAGGAGGAAGACAGCCGATAGGATATTATGGCGCTCTCTCTTCCAAACATCTACACCTCACGGTAGAAGAAGAACGACTAAGTAAATATATGTATATATAACCCCTTCAGTCATAACTGACTATGGGAATGTGCTCCTGAGGTGGTAGCCGTCAGCTGCTTATCTTCCTGGTGCTCCTTTCGACATTTTCTCCTCTCTTCTGCTTGCCGTGAGAGCTTCTTTCACTCAGTCTGAGTTGGCGCCGCAGATAGCTTCGCCACTTGGTGTGATCGGCAGCTTCATCCTTTGAGGTTGCTGGATTTATGCCCAGTGCCATCATGTCTTGCACACATCTTTAAATCTCAGCTGCAGTCGCCCAACTGTTCTTATGCCATCTGCCAGTTGACCGTAGTAGATATTTTTCGGGATGTGATTATCTTCCATGTGTCGGACATGACCATGCCAGCATAGTCTGTGCTATCTAAGCAGTGTATACATGCTTTGAAGGCCAGCATGTGACAAAATCTCGACATTTGTCACTTTGTCGTTCCACGAAATACTGAGAATGTGACGTAGACACCATAGATGGAAGGTGTATGTGTGTATATATATGTGCAGTGGAGCAAGAGGTGAGAAGAAGACATAAGCGATAGATAGGACATGCTCATAGCATTACAAGATCATCCTTATTCTGGAATTCCTAAGTAACCACATATATATATATATATATATATATATATATATATATATATATTATATATATATATATATATTATATATATATATATATATATATATATATATATATATATATATATATATATATATATATATATATATGTGGTTACTTAGGAATTCCAGAATAAGGATGATCTTGTAATGCTATGAGCATGTCCTATCTATCGCTTATGTCTTCTTCTCACCTCTTGCTCCACTGGCCCCTATCGGGTTCTTATCATCAGTTCCACATTGGTGTATTTGTCACACCATTTGAATAGTTTTATTCTATGCACACAACCGTTTATGAAAGTGTAACTTCTTGGTTGTTGTTTGTTGTTGTTCCATGTTACAGAGCTATACAATAAGACTGACTTGACATGTTCTCCATTCATGCGACTCTTACTATTTTTTTTATAATAAACAAACAATGGGAACAGATTTTATAAGCTTAAAAGAAGCTTATTATTTTGATTATTTCTCTAATCATTAACTTCCCATGTCATTAAAACAAAATTCTTGTTGTTAGTTCATATCTGTAGTAATATTTCTTCTTCTGTTCCCTTTTTGCTCTTGGTGAAGCATATCACCATTACTCCAGTTGGTCCCCGTGCAGGAACCCTCCACTAAATCAGGCCCGCCCCCCCCTTAGAGTGTAAAGGAGTATATAGGGCCGAAACACTTGTCGGACGGGGGGACTACTTCTGATGATCAGATTGCTTCCTGTTGTATCGCTCTGTAAAGAGTTTCCTATCATTCATGTGCTGTTGCAATGTTGGTTCCTATAGCAATCAGCAGTCACATGCACAACCTCATATTGGTCACGTCATATGACGTGCCCAGAGGAGTTGTATTCCCTTTTGTTTTTTTTTCGTTGAGTCTCCTTAGAGAGTTTGAGGATCTACACAGCCATGTAGAAATGTTTGCTAAGAAAGCTGCAAAAATATTTATAGAATGTGTGATTCTTATATACACACATTGGGATCCTCGCCGGTGCTACGGAGCTTGTGCACTGTGCTGATATCCTCCTTGTGTGATCTAAGGGAGAAGATTGGAGCACTGATAGAGTTGTCCGTGTCTTCTTCTTGGATCCTTAGCCCCTGACTGACAAAGCAGTCAGTGGCCATCACGCCTAGTGGCGTCTTGGAGGGCAGCAACTAATTGTTGCTATTTTGCTCACTCGGTGGCCATCCTTCACGCTGTGCTCCAACTCTGGGGTTGATGCTTTGCATCTTAGCTTGCACTGTTCTCCACCAGGTTGTCTTTAGTTGTCCGTGTGCAGTGAAGATAGTCCATAGAACCAAACCAAGAAAATTGTACCAGTAATATTGACATGTAAACAAATGTGACTTAGTAAGAAAAAAAACCAGTTGTTTGTTGAAGGGCAGTGGGGAAAAATATGATTATGTAAAAATAATAACAGTTGTGAAAGATTCTGTTGGCATAGATTTTAGTTTCTTTACATCAAAGAAAATTCAGTACTTTGTAGTTTGCTCAGAAAACTTTTAAAATTATATTTGAATGGCTAACTTTGTGAAGAGAAAAGTAGTACCCGAGCAAAAATATGGTCAGGTTTACTCTTACGAGAGCGCAAATACAATACAACCTTTAAGGCAAAATAATGGTTCATCAGGAACTTGATGCCTGAGGTTTATTTATCTTTTTTGTTGAAATAGGAGTTTTGCTTCATTTTAGGGACACAAGGTCTGTTGGTTATATTTTTGCATGAGTTTTACACAGATGGCGAACTAACCAAACGTAATAACATACGATAAAGTATTTCAGTATCACCGTAGCACCTCATAAGTTATTTCTTTACAGGTAAAGGTAGTCCCGTAGCAGATACTGCCATAGGGGAGTGAAGTGTTAGAGACTATAAGAAAAATAAATCGAAATAATACAACTGGTGTAACAGCCGTTATACTGTCTGTATTATTTGTATTTATTTTTCTTGTTTTTTTACTTCATTCTCACTTTCTTTCCTTACTGTTTTTGTTGTTTGTCCCTGACATATGCCTTGTGGCCTGTAAGGTAGGTTATTTTCTTGTCGTTTGTCTTTGTAAAACGTATTATCGTTATTATTTTGGGGTTGTTGAAGTGGCTAAGAGAGGTATGGCGTTTGCCTATAATTCTAAAGAATTCGCCGCCCCCCGCCCCCCCCCTCCCCCCCCCCCAATCCCATCATGATCTCCTGGGTAGTAAGATCAGATGCCTAGCCTTCTCGGATAAGGGATAAGGGTGAAAAAAAACAGGAGGTCCCATGTGCAAGTTGCGCATGTTAAAAATCCCTCGGCAGTTAAAAATCGTAAAGAGTAGGCCTTACGGCTGCTGACCTGGCAAAGTTTAAAAATTAGGAAACCTACACACCACAAAAATATTTATAGAATGTGCGATTCCTATATACAAACATTGTGATCCTCGCCAGTGCTATGGAGTTCGTGCACAGTGCTGAGATCCTCCTTGTGTGATCTAAGGGAGGAGATTGGAGCATTTATGGAGTTGTCTGTGTACAGTGAAGATGGTCCTTTAAACCAAACCAAACCGAACCTTTATTTTTCCTTAGACCCACTGTAAAATATATGAAGTTCTTGACTTTGAATATTTAAGGGAAAATCAATCGTATAATTAACATTTTTAAATCCTTCCCTTTTCCAACTTCCCTAAAGAAATTCACACTTTTTCCCATATTGACGAGTTCTATTCTGAATGGACTTAACACAATTTGAAAAGGTGTCCTTTGCTTAGTTGTTACTATATAAAACGTGTTCTAAGATTTTCAGAGTATCCAGTGTTAATATTTCTGTATGTGCTACATGTTTGTTGGCATATAAATCAGGTTTGTTGGCATATAAATCAGGTTTGTTTTCATGTGGTGTTTGCTTTTAAAGATGTTTTTAGTATTTTGTATTTTTCACCTTAAGTTTCACTCTTGATTTTCACTTTATTTCATTGTTCCTCCTCTGCCCTTGATGTTGTGACCTGTAGAGTGTAAAAGAGGTGCTTAGTGCTGGGGTCAAGGCTGGAGTTCAAGGACTAAAGGAGGTCAAGTCCAGTGCAGTGCAAGGCATGATGGGAGTGTTGAGTTTATTCAAGGGAGTAAATAGTTCACAGATGCAAGATTCCTGATGTTTGCCTCCCTTTACTTAATTTGGTAATTAAGACAAATAGTTTATGAACTCATTGATAGCTCTTTAATTGAAATGCTGATAAATGTTGTATCATTACCTCCATTATCTCAAGCAGCGATCTTTGAAAATTGTATGTATTGGATTTTATTCTGTTTTTAACCACTTATATTAAATATTTTATTCAAAAATTTACCACTTTTTTTTTTGTTTTAACTGATCACTTTTTGCCTCATTAGAAACCATGTTCACTGATGCTTCAGAGCAGTTCTGCTTTTTTTTTTTTTAACTTTCTTTTATTAATTAGTTGAGATTCAGTTTTCCTAAACTTTGGCAAAGTTAATATGCTTCTTCCCTTCTCTCCTTCCCTCCTCAAAAAGTAAGTAGCGGTGCTGTGTATTATTGGCTGTAGTCAGATGTTGTAAATCTGTGCTGTTGAGTATTATGGGTGTCATTATTTCATATTGAAATGCTGATTGCCTTCATTTCTTACCTGTAAGTGACGTAAATGTCATATTGACTGCGCAGACAAATGTAGGGCTTTTGTTTTAATCTTTAAACAGTACGTATGTTTTACGTTTAAAGTTTTCTTGGGGACAAAAAAGTATTAAAACTTTTTCTAAATACTCATACTTTATTAACAATCCACAGACTATATGTATTAATTTGAAGTTTCTTAGTAAACAGTAAAACTTCTGAAGGTAGAAATTGTTTTTTTTCCTGTACATTTGAACACATCATTTACATCATCATCATGTTCTTTGCGCTCATTACAGAGCATGGAGCCATCAAGTAGTATCCTTTAATTTCCTTCTTAACTTTAATCTTTTAATGGATTCAAACTTCTGCCTTATGAAGACTGGTCTTACATTCAGTCAAAATATCTGAAGACCTTCCTCTGGATGAAACAGTATCTGTTACCATGTTTTATTGCTTTTACTTACGTTGGAATGCGTAAAGTTCACACATACAAAATTTCGTTATGTTTTTAGAATGAAATAATATTCATTTAGAATTAAGAATGCTCTTACAGTGGTATTTTCTGTTGCAATTAGTTTTATATGATGAGGTTGCCAACCTCATATTAGTCACTTTTTACGATATGCCTGAGGGTGGAATATTCCTATTCTTTCTTTGGTCTCTAAAGAGATTAAACTCGCCACACTTTCACCCTTAAAACTCGCCACACTTTCACCCTTGATACACTAATATACTAATACTAATCGACGCAACAACCACAACACGCAACGATGAAGTGCTGAGAGCTTGAGCACAACCACGCACAATCAGGATCAGTGAAATCAAAATAATATCAGATACAAATAGTCAATATATAAATAGTCTATTATATAAAAGTAAACAATACACAATAGTAGAAAAAAAGAAAATCTCTAAAGATAACCCCATGAACTGTACAGGGGTACATCATTGTGAGTTGTCTGTGAAATGTTTTCTATTTTCTGCATTTTTTCCCCCAAAAAATAATTCTCTGTCACTTTTTTTTTTTTGTAGTAGTAGTAGTGTGAAGCAATTTATTGTTTTTTTTTTTTTTTAAATCTTTTCCTTAGTAGTTTTAAATTGTTTGCTGCCATAAATAGTGTAACCATTGTATGTAAATATTTATAAAGATTTGCATTTGACATTTTTTAAAGACTTATTTGTTTTATGAAAGTAATTTCTAAAATGGTTCATTTATTTATGAATGATTGATCTGTTATTCTTTCTGAACAAAGCGCAGTAAATGTTAGTGCACATGTAATCATTCAGTAATTCATGTCACCGGCTTTGTTTCCTTTTAAGAGAGGAGTCATTCATTCATTCATAACCCTCCACTCCCAAAGGAGCATAGGCCTTCAACAAACACATGCCAAGTCCTCCTGTCACGTGCCATCATCTCAAGTTCTTTCCACGTTCTTCTCGTCATTTTCATCTCTATTTCCAGCTCTCTTCTCCATGTGCTTCTTGGTCTAACTCTGCTTCTCTTGCCCTGGGTGTTCCAGAACAAGGACTGCCTTGTAATGCTATCAACAGGTTTCCTCAGTGTGTGTCCTATCCATCACCATCGTCTTCTTCTTATCTCTTGTTCCACTGGCACTTATCTAGTTCTTGTCATCAGTTCCACGTTGGTAACCTTGTCATACCATTTTAATCCCTCTATTCTACGCAAGCACCCATTTATGAAAGTCTGTAGCTTTTTGGTTGTTGTCTTTGTTGTTCTCCATGTCTCAGAGCCATACAATAGGACTGACTTCACATTTGAGTTGAAGATTCTTATTTTCGTGTTGGATCCGATTTCTCTTGATCTCCATATATTTCCCAATGCAATGAAAGCTCCTCTTGCTTTTTGTATTCTTAGTTTGATATCACTTTCTGTCCCTCCAACTTTGTTTATATTGCTGCCAAGATATTAACAGAGGAGTAATAATTGCTAAATATGATGCTGCGAAGTTAGAAGTTAATATTGTAAATTTGATAAATTATTAATAACATAATAGGAGTTTGTTTATATAAGTTGTAATTGAAATACGAAAAATAATACACAAAATTCATTAGTTGAAATTTTATAGACATACTACCATTTTCTTTTTCTCCTTTTCTCGTTTTTGTCATTTGTATTTCTAGAGCAAACACTCATTGACTCCTTTACAGTTTTTTTTTCTTTCTTTCTCATTTTTGTATGTTCTTTATCTTTCTGATGCAAATAGTCTTACTATTCTTTTCCTTCTTTTTAATTTGTTTATTTTGTTTGTCTCTGTATGTAGATAGCATCATCGAAACCTCTGAGTTTTTTTCATTTTTTCATGATGTTTGTCTTTCTATGTAGACAATCTCAAATGATACCTCTGTGGTTTTTTTTCTTTCTTTCTCATTGTTGTATGCGGTTTGTTTTTCTATGTAGACAATCTCATTGAAACCTCTATGATTTGTTTCCCTTTCTTTCTCATTTTTATATGTTGTTTGTCTTTCTAGTGCAAATATTCTCCTTGACACCTCTTACAGTTTGTTTGCTAAATTTGGAGGATGAGAATACATGATGAAATGCTAGTCTAAAAATAAATAGAAAAATTATCAGAAATTTTCCTGTGTAGTTTTGTTGCAAGGAAATTATAGTCAGTATTCTAAAAGGTAAAGGCAGTCCCATAACTCATATTGCCATAGGGAAATGAAGTGTTAGAGACTTCACTATGCTAGACCTCAGCTTTTATGAGGTAAGGTAATCAGTGCCTTTCCTTACCACCTTTGCCTTCTCTAACACAAGGGCAGCCAGGTACCCATTTACAACTTTTAGACTTTACAAAAAAACCCTGTAACTTTTGCTTGAGAAGCAAGCACTCTAGCAAGTCTGCCAGTTAAATTTGATGTTTTTGGAGAGTATAATAATTAGTGAGCTACATCTTTCACTGCAGAACCTGCTGTGTCATTTTCCACTTCATGTTTGTTTAGTAGATATAAAATATTATAATGGATGTGGACTACTTACTCAGAGTAACCAAGAGGACATGCACATCATCATAGCTGGCAGACGCTGGAGTTGGGTTGGCCACGTCCTCAGAAGAGACCCCGATGCCATCACAAGAACAGCTATGTTATGGACCCCTGAAGGAAAGCGAAGCGAAAGAGAGGCTGACCAAAAACAACTTGGTGGAGAACTGTGGAGGCTGAGATGCAAAGAATGAACCAGAGCTGGGGCACTGTCCAAAGGATGGCCGCCAACCAAAGAAAGTGGAAGCAGTTTGTAGCTGCCCTACATAACGCCACCTGGCATGATGGCCACTGACAGCTTTGACAGTCGGCGGCTAAGGATCAAAGAAGAAGTGAATGTGGACAAGATGGCATCACCAACATACATAACTGGAGTAGAAAATTACATATAAATATTCTTGGTTATACACTCATACTAGTAGCAGTTATTAGTGAAAGCAGTCAGTCTGAAAACTGTAGAAGCCAAGTCACTTAATTTTTTCAAAGGTCAATAACCAGATTTTAAGAGAACTTTGTTATAAACAGGGTGGCGCAAAATTAGGTGTACAGTTTATTTACAGTTATTTTATTCATTATTACAAAATAATTAATATAAACTTACAATATAGAATAAGTACAAGTATAGAAATATATATATTAAATACAATGTTAATAAACTGTAAATCTACATGCTAATAAAATTGGTAATAAATATGTTATGAAAGCATATACCTACTTTTGCAGCACCCTGTGTACTGTTTTTTTTTTTTTTTTAAATTAAATATTCTGTTGACTATATTCACAATATTTCTGTTTCTGACAGAGCCTGAAGAACAGTATCAAAGAGAGCATTCAGTGTGTGTGGGGATCAGTGACACAGCTCGCTTCTCCGAAATAAAGTGGATCAGTGTCAAGGTCAGAAGAGAATCATTTAAGACCAAAAAAAAAAAAGGAAGAAAAACATCATAACCGAAAAAAAAAGCATCATCCAGAGTTATGTTGTGACTTTAGCTGCCCTGGCAGAATGGCGGATCTGTATTTGAAGCAACGTAATTTAGAAAGGCATATTAATTAGTTTCAAACATTATGTCCTTAACCTTGAGCACAGCATAGATAAATAAGTGACATCATGTACCTTGTCTTTTTTTTTTTTTTTTTTTGTAACACAGTTGAAAATATTTGTGATCCTGGCTTTTCAAAAACTGTAACACTTGTTAGAAATTGTGCCCACTTTTCAAGTTTAACCCACTTGTCAGAACAGTGAAAGAATCATGGGCACATACATTATATTTCATGGGATTATCAAGGAAAAAGCATATATATTGGCAGACTTGGGAAAAGGTGTCACGTGTCATTGTACTTGAAATAATGTTTAATGTTGTAAAGAAAATCCCAAAAATTTTTTATTTTCCACACTTTAATACATCTGAATTATACATCTTTAGATGTTCATTGTAATAAGCTGAAAGATTTTTTTTTGTTCCAGATTTTAATACATCTTCTGAAACACATTTTTTACAGAAAGTCTTGCCATTGTGTCTTTTGCTTTCTTACTTTGCGATGGCAGTCAGTAATGCTGTAGATTTTGGCAGTATTGTTAATGAAGATAAGAGGACAAGAAAGTTTGTGCACACAGGATTCCTGTCGTTAATAAATTCTAGGATAAGTAAATCTTTATGTCTGCTTTAAAAGCTAGGAAAAGTGGTACAGTCTGCAGTCGCAGGAAGAAAAAAAAAATGGAACAGAAAGCATTGCTATTTTTTTTTTGGCATAACTTAAGATAGACCAGACTGTATGAACAGATAATTGCACTTTTCACATTATTTCCGTAGAAATATGAATATTATCCCTGATAGCTTCACTTGTAATAGTTCCATTTTTATAATAAAATTGTTATTTAATAAAATATTAATAAAAGGGGAGAAAAAAGTTTGATACTGAAGGTCATTGTGGACCCAGAAACTGGTAGTGTATACTCTGCATTTATCATAAAGATCTAGTGTTGTTGGTAGCATAGTTCAGTGTCAGTTCGTGACGCAATGCTTTTTTCTGTGGTTATTTGGAAGTTAATATTAAATTGACCGCTTTCCTATTTATGATGTGTGTGAAATTCAAGAGCTATGTGTAACTTAAAAAACCAAGTGGGAATCACACAGGGCCGATTTTTGTTCACCCTATGGGCAATATATGTTTGTGTTAAGACGGTTTGGATTTCAGAGTGTTTACATTTTGTGCTGTAAGTAATTTGTGACCAATTTTGTTCCAGATTTATTAATCTGTTGTGATACAAGTTTTGGAAATATTTTTGTGAAAAAAACCTCACATGGCTTTACTTAATGAAAGTATTTTTGTGTGTGTCAGTTTCTGACCTTGTACGGTTATATACACTCCTACTTATTGTATGTGATTGCTATACAATGCCTATGTAGTTTTTTGTTGTATGCCCAGATGTACATGTTTCATTCCAGTGTGGGATTTTAGTAGTTTATCGATGACTAATCACGGGCCAGTTTTTTTGTGTTCCTGCATCATTAATGTTTATATCATGAGGTCTAATTCTGAATTTGATTCTAGATTGTTTGTGTCAAAGTTTCAGTTGCGTAGCTTTATATTCAGCTTTACATTGTTAGTCATTTGTGTGTGTGTGTGTTTATTTTTTTTCCTTTTTTGGGCTGGATTTTTACTTCAGGCAAGTGCAAGTGAAATGCGTTAGTAAGTTTAGAAACTAGTTATACTGTAATGTAAAGTAAATGAATTACTTTGAATGAAATGAGTAAGTAATAATTATCATCATCATCGTCCTCAATTCTCTTTTCACTCCCTGTGGTGGATGCAGCCACCACTACAATTGACCCCTTGAAGGAAACTAACGCCTGTTACGCATTCTTGTACTCTTATAGTTGCTCTTGCAGCTTTCTGTAGCAGTTTCTTTTACATGATGATGTTGCCAGCCCAACCTCATGTTAGTGACCTCTTATTATTTGTCTGAGAGAGCAATGGTCCCAATCTTTTTTTTTTCTGCACAGAATACAACACAGCGCAAGTAATAATTATCAATCAATCAATCAGTACCCTTTAGCTCCCCAAGGAGCATAGGCCTTCAACAAACACATGCCAAGTCTTCCTGTCCTGTGCCATCCACTCAAGTTCTTTCCATGTTTTCCTCATCATTTTCACCTCTGTATCCAATTCTCTTCTCCATGTGTTTTTTGGTCTACCTCTGCCTCTCTTTCTCTGTGGATTCCAGAACAAGGACTGCCTTGTAATGCTATCAGCAGGTTTCCTCAATGTGTGTCCTATCCAGCGCCAGCGTCTTCTTCTCAGCTCTTGTTCCACTGGCACTTGGTTGAACTTGAAGAAACACCACTAAAGGATGTAGAATCTACACGTATCTTGGCAGTAATATAGACAGAGTTGGAGGGACAGACAATGATATCAAAATAAGAATACAAAAAGCAAAATTGCATTGGGAAACATTTGGAGAACAAGAGAAATCAAGTCCAACACGAAAATAAGAATCTTCAACTCAAATGTGAAGTCAGTCCTATTGTATGGCTCTGAGACATGGAGAGCAACAAAAACAACAACCAAAAAACTACAAACTTTTATAAGCAGGTGCTTGCATAGTATAGAAGGACTGAAATGGTATGACAAAGTCACAAATGTGGAATTGATGACAAGAACCAGACAAGTGCCAGTGGAACAAGAGTTAAAGTAATAATTATAACAACAAATAATGATCTGTGCTGTTAGTATTGACAGTTTATGAGAGAGTTACATTTGATATGGCTTGGTCAGAGTCAGGTCAGTCATATTTGACAGCTCATATATCAAGTTGCACATTTGATATGGCTTGGTCAGAGTCAGGTCAGTCATATTTAACAGCTCATATATAAAGTTGCACATTTGTACAAAACTTTCTGTGTGTTCCTTAAATCAGTGGTTCTCAACCTTTCGTTTTTTGCTCATGGCCCCCTTCTGAGCCTCATTTACCTCTATGGCCCCCTTCTGAGCCTCATTTACCTCTATGGCCCCCTTCTGAGCCTCATTTACCTCTATGGCCCCCTTCGTAGTCGATGTTACAAGGAAAAAAAGGTTTTTTAACCATCTCACTGTGGCCCCGTAGAAATATGGCATGGTTCATCTGGGAGGCCACATGGTCCACATTGAGAACCACTGCCTTAAACTATTTTAGACTTGACTGTAACTGCTAGTTTTGAAAATACTAAATATGGATACTCCAATAGATTGGTATTATCATCACTACAAATAGAGTTCCCAAAGGAGCATAAGCCTTCAACAAATCCGCCTATCCTGTGCCATCTGCTCACTGTCTTTCCATTTCTTCTTTATCCCTTTCATGTCTGCCCCCAGTTTCCTTCTCCATTTTTTGGGGATCTTCCTTTACTTAATCTACCCAGAGAATTCCAGAACACATAATGCTATCAACAAGTGTGACTTGATGCAGTTCTCCTAAGCCAGAATCTCCGTTTCAATAGTCAGCCGCAACATTAGTTTCACATTTTTCCCTGCATGTCTAACACTCATGCAGAGTCAAGCGTTCTGCTACATACAAATAAAAATGTACACCTCTGTTGTAATGTAGTCAATAGATTTAGATAGATATAGATTGTCCATTATGATCTTGTCAGTTTGTTTCCTAATTTCCTGATTGCATGATTTATATACATTCACAGACTGATTTTTACTTTTATGTCTAAGATCTGATCTTTAGTATATCTGGAATGTGATTTCAACTATTGTGATGTTTTCTTTATCCAGCATAAGATTTTTTATAGGTAGTTATGACCTTTTATAGTCCTGTCCTTTTTGGCAGGGCCTGCTAGCAGAGAAGTAAAAAAGTCGTTTTTGGCATTCCAAAGGTTGAAGTTCTTTGCTGCAATCATCGCTTCTTCAAACCATGCAGAATGATATAAAATATTATGTTAATGAAATTGTAGTAAAATTAGATATTAAATATAATTTCATTACTTTATAATAGAGTACAGTATAAAATATTATGTTAATGAACTTGTAGTAAAATTAAATATTATTAAATATAATTTCATTACTTTATGATACAGTATAGTATAAAATATGTTGTTAATGAAATTGTAGTAAAATTAGATATTAAATATAATTTCATTACTTTATAATATAGTAAAGTATAAAATATACTATGATAGCTATTCTCTACCAAAATACAGCAATTTCCATTACTAAAATTATATGACATTCAATTTTAATCCATTTCTAATGAAAACATTGATATATTTTCCTTACCTTTTATTATAGTAATAGTCTGTTGAGCGAAATTTGTAGCAAATCAAAAATGAAATTCTTTTACATTACAATTTTCTTATAAATTTTGCTTCTTTCCTCATTATATACCATACAAGTTGGCTTACAACACTAACGTATCAAATACAGTGCAAATTTTAATTTTACTAAGATGATATCTATTAAATAAATTACTAAACACAAATTAATTGCCCAGTTTTCAATTTTCTTTTCTGTTTACAGACATACTTTGAAATAAACATATACTAAATCCACAACATTTCTACGCCTCTTGTTTTATTGTGTTTTTATCATTTTTTTTTCTGGTAACAATTATTGTACTCATTTGTTGTTTTTTTTCTCATTTTTTTTTTTCTGGTAAAAAATTATTGTCCTTATTTGTATCAGACATTTACAGTCCAGGTTTTACACTTGAAATGTAAAACCTTCAGCTATTTTAAATCTGAAAGTTGATGAGGACAGAGAAAATTGTGTTTGTAGTAAATTTTTACATTTTATGGAACAGCTTCTGTTATGGAACCACTTTGAGACAAGCACAGACTTTGGGCAGTAAAGTTTTCTTCAAGGCAAACAAAAAAAAGAATGTGAAAACTGCAGCAACTTGTGTTAAAACAAATAAACAAATAATGCTTACAAAAGAAAGATACAACTTGGATATATCTATATGTCATTCACCTCATATCTTTTTGCCATATTCTGTATAAATAATAATTATTTGATTTAATTCAATTTTTTCAAAATCATTTTCAGTCATCTTTTTGTTTGTTTTGCCTTGAGGGAGGTCTTTTTTGTTTATGCACCTTGTGCTTTTCTTCTTGGGGGTTTATAAAATTTCAGAATTTGTTGTTGTTGTTGCACATGTGATTGGTTTTATTAAACAGATTTGATGCTGATATCGAACGCTGGAGCTAAATATCAGTCTGGGAACTTTATTCTCACTCCCAAATTTTTTTCTCTTTCCTGTAAAGTTTTGTCTGAGGCTGGTTATCTGGTTTTATATATTTTTAAAAATATTTTCCCTAATCTGTTTTTTTTTTTTTATGTTATTTTGTTAACTTAAGAGATCGCTAGCACACAGAATGAGTTAACCCACTAGTTCATGACTGCTATTGCTTCATGTACATATAAAACATGTCTGATGTAGTTACTAATTCTGATGATCAGATCTCCTCCTGTTGTAATGCTCTGCAAAGAGTTACTTTCATCATTATAAGGAATAATTCCTTCTAAAATTGAACAATCATTAATCATGATAAAGCTATATTAAAAATGTCAGAGTCATCAGGGAGCTACAGTTTATTATATGAAATCACCATTTACAAAATTTGAACATAAAAGCTTAACAAAATAATAAAAATTTGAACATTTAAAGAGTCTTCTTCATTGAAAAATATTCATATTGACAATAATGTTAAAAAATGCACAAAGAATTCAGTCAGTGAAGATCAGGGAAAGATAAATTCCTTATTTTTGATTGTTTATGTAAAATTACTGATGTCACAAACCAGTATCATATTTCTGTTTGACTCATTAAATAAACACAGATTTAGTATTTAGTTTATTACATGTGAAAATTGTGTTGCTCAAGACTTGGGTTATTTCACTTTTGATCTATATATATATATATATATATATATATATATACACACACACACATATCTGAAGCTTTCTACAAGTCAGAAGACATTATTTTGCAAGTGACAAAACCAGACCGTTATAAGTATTGTGTGATGGTCTGGTTTTGTCACTTGCAAAATAATGTCTTCTGACGTGTAGAAAGTTTCAGAAGTGTCGAACCCAAAATGACAATAGGCTCTTGTTTTGTTTGTTTTGTTTTGCCTGCTGGATGACTGTCCCTCCAGTTGCATATTTTGAAATGTTGCCCATCACATTTTTTCAGTAGTGAAATAGTTAACATGTCAAGTGTGAAAAATCTGTCCAGTCAACTGTGTAATATTACAAAAATAAAATCTTCTCCCTTCAGGGGCAAGATGTAGACAGTAATCTACTGTTATTATTATATTCATTTTGTGAATATATATATTTTTTTTAATTATGAAGAAAGGAAGTAACAGAAAATGATTGGTAAACCAGTGGAGAAATTTGCTCTTGTGAATTTGTTTGATCAGATCGTTGATGAGTTTTATATTTAGTCTGCATGACTAGGAGACAGTTATTTTCTCATTAAAAAGGTACGGTAGTCCCATAGAAAATACTGCCGGGGAATGAAGTGTTAGAGACTTCACTATACTAAGTCCTGCATCGAGAGGTGGGGTGACCATTCCCTTCCTCGCTGCCTTTTCCCTTCCCTCACTCAAGAGCAAAGTCAGGTACCCATTTACAGCTGGGTAGATTGGAGTGTATCAGTACCGTGAATCGAACCCGGCACCGCTCTAACCATTCTGTTTTTTCCCAGTACTGAACGTAATAAATGTGAATACGCAGTGAGGCATTTATTTGCAGTTAACAGTAAGGAGATCAGAGAATAGGGGAAATGCACATATAAACACACCCGTACACAAAGAAGAGAACGAACATTTTTTTAAATGAATAATGACAAATAATCATTTATATTCTTTCATATTCTTATTTTATTAACAATTTAAATTACTCAGTTGGTTAAGAAGTAATAGAGAGGCTGACCACAGTAAAATGATAACTATGGTTAAATCTAACATGATTTAATGCTCATTTTGGCTAAAGTACATGAGCTTTGTTGGATGACTGTGGTAAAGTGGGATGATATAAATACTTATAGGGACTTAGTGTACTGACTGAGATCAGCTGTGAAGGTATCTGTATCTAATATGTGTAGTGTTTTACAGATAACCTTACTTACTGCCACATATTTATATCTCAGTCAGAATTATTCTGGAATATTGTGTTGGCAACGTTATATGTCTAGGGTTATGCAAATGATGAAGTGTAAGTCACCACAACAACAACAGATAAACAATTTAATTATTCCACCACACTTGACAATACTGTGACACTCACAAACAGTCAACACTCTAGAAGACTATCTTAAAAGATTCAATGATAAATTTCAGATATGTACATATGTATTGATTTTCTCTACAATAGTGATCCTGATTCAACTACACAGTGAACCAGGCAATATAATAACATGTAATTTCAAATATTATGTACACATATATAAATGTGGTCTTTGCATTGACATACAATATTAGTATTCTATGTGTGTGAGTTGTGATGTGGTAATATGAGGTAATACTGGTTTTGTTCTTCAAGATAGATTCTTATTAGACATCATGACTGCATGTGCTTGTGTATGTTTGGAACTAGTATTGGAGATGGTCTCAGTTCCAAACATTAAAACAATTAATTGCCCCTCTTTAATTAAGTTAGTGTCATTTACGAGGGGTACATAGTGTTGAGCTCTTTTGACCACAGTGGGCTTAACTTTCGTGATGGCGGCAGGCAAGGACTCCTCTGCTCGACTATTCACTGTTTCTGAAGACACCTCACTGGTTACTATAGGGACCCAAGAGTATGCTGTCAGCCTCTGGATTCAGCAAACGCTCAGACCAGGTGCGGTTTCAATACTAGGACCACAGTCCCTGAAACAAGAAGGATGTACCTCCTACTTCAGAACTAATTTATACTATCTGGCTAGACTGAGCACAATACATCACAAACACAGAGTTCAGAGCTTTATTTTTACTGCTATCTTCTTCTGAAGCAGTTTACTCCAGTATTAACCTCCTTAATGGTTACTACGCCTCTGCACTTTCAGCTATAAGTCCTTCCATATCATAAGGTAGGTGTCAGTGTACTATCTGGTAATTCCATGTAGTGTTACTTTTCTCCGACACCTTCTGTTCAGGTTGGAGCACTATATATATTATAGGCCTTGCCTCTTGTTCGCTACTGAACTGCACATATATACAGACATAAATTATCAATGTACATTCAATTTTCATTAAAAAGAGATCAAATATTTCAGCCTACCACAATTCATGGAAATAAACACAGATACGTTGACTAGCAATGAATTCTGGCACAAATACTGGCACAAATTCCCATCTGCTTATTTTCCAGGCTTTTATTTAGCAAAAATATGAGCTGGCTTCAACGCACTGTTGCTTTATCAAGCTTATTTGAACTAGTGGTCTCGAACTAACGCTATCAATTAACTATATTAACCGACCTAACCAATCAGGCCATCTCTACCCAATCGTTTGAAAAAAAGTACTCTTACTTCCGTCTCCCTTGACAACAAAAGATAGCATTTATAGTCCGACTAATCGTGTTTAGCCTTACATATCATTCCATCCAATCAATTCAAATGTAACTTGTGGCCTATTTCCGTACAATGGTGGTTTAAAATTCTTTCACTGAGCGATTCTGATGTTTTGGGGCTGTCTGACACCCTCACTATTTTCTTTTGCCTATAATTTATTAATTCCTGGACTATTTGCGTAACACTTAACATATTCTTTGTTAGCAAGTCTTAAGGAATCCAAATATATAAGTTTAATGGAGCTAAGTGGCTGCGTTCAAAATATGTATTTTCTAGGATAGTCGTGTAGTTGTTTTTTTTTTTATTTTTTATGTTAGAACCGCCACCTGTCCTGCTGTACTGTCAGACTAATGTCAGGATTTCGGACATAAAACAGTAGAATGTCAGGTTTCCCCAATAAGCGTTTTTCAGGTTTTAAAACCTAACTCTGGGAAGGGTAGTGTTTTTTATCACTGTCCGTCTGAAATAAAGTTAGTGCATGTGGCCTTACACGCGTGTTAGGGGTGGCATTAATATAGCGAGACGCGTGTTTAGTGTTGCTTGTGTTGCTGCCTTCAGCCCTCCCTTCTTTCTATCTGAGTCCATCTGTTCGTTCGTTTTGGTAACGTAGTATAATTAATGTTAGGATTAATTTAGGTCATTACGCAGTGTGCCTCTCAATGTTTTTCTTAGAAATGCAATACCCGTTTTAATGTGTTGTGGAAACGCTTGTATTTATGCAGTGGCTTATATTTAACGTGGAAACGTTACAATTTGCAGACGAAGCATAAAACAAAGGGGATTTTGAGTACTGTCATTGTGACAGCACTGTTCTTTACCATTCTTCTTCCTTTTATAGAATTTAAAAAAAAAAATTTGTTAGGCTTTACATTTACTTTTAATTTATATATGTGGATTAGAATTTCTCACGACAAATCCTCCCCTCTTAAAACAGACGTTATATGTCAGTCTATAATTCTATATACACATAGAGAAATTTATTATTATTTCTGGGGCTTACGGTGATTCTCATCACACGGATGGCGGCTTAAAAAATCCGCTCCCAGATTTGTTTTTCCACTTATATATACTCTATGCAAAACTCATAGGGCTGGATCAATAAAGACCAACGGAGTAAACGAGAGTTCTCATGCCTAGCCTGTGCCAGAAACGACAAAGGTTTGTGATCCGTTTGCAACTTAAATGCCTTCCCATACAGATAAATATTGAATTTCTTTATCGCCCATATTACTGCAAGACATTCTTTTTCGCTAGTTGAGTAGTTGGTTTCAGCTTTATTCAACTTTCTGCTAGCATATGCCACTGGGCTTAGTTCCCCATCCAATGCATCTGATTTCTGTAGCAGAGTTGCACCTAACCCAATATTACTGGCATCAGTCCTTACTACAAATTCCTGACTTAAGTCAGGTAGTTTCAAAATAGGTTTACTTGTGAGCTTTTCCTTCAATTCTTGGTAAGCCATTTCACATTGTGGTGTCCATGTAATTCGATCTGGGTGTCCTTTACGTGTCAACTCCGTTAACGGTGCACATATGGAATTAAAGTTTTTGATATACTTTTGGTAGAAACCACATAATGAGACAAAGGATCTCACGTCTTTCTTGGTTTGTGGCCTCGGGGCTTTCTTTAGTTTCTCTAAATTTTTTGGGTCAGGGGTCATGTTTCCCTGATAAACTGTGTGTGTCCCAAAAATTCCAATTCTTTACATCCAACGCAACATTTGGTTGGTCGGGCTGTTAAATTCGCTTCCCTAAGTCGATTAAACAGCATGTTCAGAGAGTCAATGTGTTCCTCAAATGTTTCTGTTGCTATAAGGATATCATCCATGAAATTTGTAATGCATGGGTTATTCAGAGGGTCCAATAATTTTCTCATCATTCTAGAGAATACACTAGGTGCATTCTTCAATCCAAATGGCAATCTGTTAAACTCATAGTGTCCTTCTGAGGTACTAAAAGCTAGATATGGTCTAACCTCAGGCTTTACTGGAATTTGATAGTATCCTTTACTCAAATCCACTTTTGAGAAATACTTAGCTTTATTTAGTCTGGCAAACAACTGATTTGTATCCGGCAATGGATCCACCTGTCCTTCTGTAATAGCATTCAGTCTCCTGTAATCTATACAGAGTCTATGTTCTCCAGAGGGTTTCCTTAAAAGTACAACACTGGAACTATACGAGGATTCACTGTGTGAAATAATTCCTTCCTTCAACAAATAGTCTATCTCTTCCTTCAAAGCTTTCTCCTTAGCAAAAGGAATCGAATAAGGCTTCATACAGACAGGTGTGGGGTCTATCAGTTTCATATCATATTCCAATAAGTTTGTATGCCCCGGTCGGTCTGTTAACACCTCTGTATGATTATCTAGAACCTGTTGCACTCTCTCTTTCTGATTTTCCGTTAAATGTGTACTGATTTTCACCTGTGCCGCTGTCTCACAGGGGTGTAATGGATATTCAAATGATGAAAGTGGTTCCTTCTTCATCTCCATTGCAATGGACAAGGTTAGCAAGTGTGTCTCTTCCTGATGTTCTCTTTCCAAATATTTCTTCAGGAGATTCACATGATAGATTTTTTCTTTCCCCTTCTTATCTATCTTATAATTGGTTCTAGACACCTTCTCTAGAACTGTATATGGACCTTGCCATCCAATTTGTAACTTATTCTGATTTCCGGGCAAAAGAAGCAGTACCTTCTCTCCCACAGCCAAATCTCTGTCTTTTGCCTTCCTGTTATAATAAGCAGCATGTTTCTTCCTGGCTTGTTTCAAATTTTCATTGGCAAGTTTCCAGCCAGTTTTTAAACGAGTGGTCAGCTCATTCACATATTGGTATGAGGATGTAATATTTTCCTCTGCCTTTTCATCCGTCCACGTTCGTAACAGAGCTTCAAGTGGACCTTTTATTGGCCTTCCAACAATAATGTTGCCGGGGCCATACCGGTTGAACTATGGGGTACCTCCCGATAAGCAAAGAGGGCGGCGTGAAGGTACTGGTCCCATGTATCTGGTTTTTCGTGTGCCAACTTTCTCAGGATTGACATCAAGGTGCCATTAAACCGTTCCACTTGGCCGTTCCCTTGGGGATGATACACACTACAATGGTAGTGTTTGGCCTGGAAGATCCTGAAAACTTCTTCAGTTAGTTTCCCCTTGAACTGAGAGCCATTATCAGTCAAGATTTGATTGGGAAAACCTAACCTTGTGAAAATTGTGAGTAATGCCTCTGCCACATGTTTAGAATCAATCGATGACAGGGCTACCGCCTCTCCCCACATAGAACAAGTGTCCACCAGAGTCAGAATGTAGCTGTTCCTTCTCTTAGTTCGAGTGAGAGGTCCCACAAGATCCACGGCAACTCTCTCAAAGGGTGTTCCCACTATGGGCATTTCTCCCAGAGTTGCTGGTGCAGTCCAATGCTTAGGTGCTACTCGTTGGCACTCTGGACAGGATTTTACATATCGTTTGATATCTTCAGTTATTCCTGGCCAGAAATAGTGACAAGCTATTCGCTGTCCTGTTGCGCTGATCCCCATATGACCACTGAAGGGAATCGCGTGCCCTAGTTCCAACACTTTAGTCCTATATGAAGTGGGAAGGACCAGCTGTCCGTGACCATTGGATTCAGATCCAGCCTTCCTATAAATCAGTTTGTTCTTCATATAGAATTCTCCCTTGCCTGGAGGTGTATGTGATTTGGGCAACTTCTTGAAACACGGCTTGAGTGTTTTGTCCTCCGCCTGTGCCTTCCTCATCTCATCTGGATGAGTATTTATTGGATTTTCCTCCTCCTTTTTAGACTGTGATCTGGTCTGCACTGTTGCCAATATCACAGGTCTCTTGGGATTCCCCAAGAAGACATATCTACACCCCAATATCAGAGGGTAGATTGGCTCATTTATCACTGCTGCTTTTATGATTCCTTCCACATATCGCGTTTTCACCTTTATCCGGGCGACGGGAAGTGTCATGGTAGCTACATCCTTGGTTGCAGTTTGAATCTCCACTGTTTCTGTGGTGTATATGATCCGCCTGCACCAGGTGAGAACTCACAACAACGGAATCGTAATCTAAACCGGTATCATATAAACATCTTATAGTGACACCATTACAGATGACATCTTCACACACTGGGGGGTGGTATGGTTCCTGTAGTTCTGCAGGTTTGACCTTTTTTTCCTTTTTCCCCGATGTCATAGCAGCACAATGAGGAGGTTTCCTTCTACAATGGTCAGTGTCATGATTGTTCATCTTACAATTCTTACACCACCTTTTCCCTTGGTTGAAGGATTTTCTTTCATCATATTTCCTTTCATCGAATTGTGGGTTTTTTTTTTTTATTTTCATACCGTGGCCTATCAAATTGGTGCTTACCTTTGTTTTGATCCCTATGATCAAATTTATTAAAGTTCTGTGGTGCCCTAAAATTATCCACCTGTTTCTTTTTATTACCTGATACTTCTGCTTGGGCCGCTTGATACCTTTCTGCAACATTTAGCAACTCACCCAGTCTCTCTGCACCTTGTTCCATGAGAAACTTTCTCAGGTCTGGAGCCATGGACTCTCTTAATTGTTCTATAAGGATCATTTCCTTAAGATCTTGGGTTTTCCCCAGAGAAGTCCATTTCTCCAAGTATGTCTCTATCCGTGCAGAGAACTGGTGATAGGTTTCACCTGACAGTAGTTTAGCATTCCTAAATTTTTTTCTGTAAAATTCTGCGTTCTTCTCATATCTTAACAAAAGAGCCTGCTTTAGCATGTCATAATTTTCCTGATCATCTCTGTGCATTTTGGCAAAAACTTCATAAGCTGCCCCACGAAGTCCTTGAGATAACTTTAAGCTCCACCTTTCTCTCTCTAACCCATATGTGGTAGCTAATAATTCGTATCTATTTATATAGCTCTCAATATCATCGTCTTTCTCAACAAAATGATCTAAATGAAAGTTCATAGCTGAGGTTGAGGCTCCCTGAGTAACCGTAGCATCAGAGGCAAAGGGACTGGCACCATTTTCAGGAGCATGGCCTTGAAACTCCAACTCCCTTAGTCGTAACTCATGTTCCCTTTGTAATCTTTTATCTTCTGCTTCCCTTTCTGCAGCTAATCTCTTCTCTTCCCTTTCTGCAGCTAATCTCTTCTCTTCTCTTTCTGCAGCTAATTTCTTCTCTTCTCTTTCTGCAGCCAATCGCTTGTCTTCTCTTTCTGCCTCCAATGCTTTAGCCTCTTTGTCAGCCTCAATCTGCAACCTCTTAGCCTCAGCCTCAATCTGCAACCTCTTAATTTCTTTTTCAGCCTCTAACCTTCTTTCGGCCTCAAACCTTCTTTCTTCGCGTTCAATAAATTTGTCACATTCAGTAGTGACATAGGTAATCATAACTTGCCCATCTAATCCCAACTCTTTTGCAGTCTGTACAGCCGCAGATCGAAATTTGGCCAGGTCCGCCATTTTATATCAGGTAATTAAATAAAATATCTAACTAAACAATATAATCTGTAATTATATATCCAATAGACAAAACAGGCACCAAGAGCTCAACCTTATTTAATTCCACCCAAGGATACCTTTTAACTTTTTATATTCCCTGAAGTGAATTACCCCCAATATTTATACTAGTAAGAGATTCAAAATCCCGGACCGGACCCCAATATATGTGGTAAAGTGGGATGATATAAATATTTTATAGGGACTTAGTGTACTGACTGAGATCAGCTGTGAAGGTATCTGTATCTAATATGTGTAGTGTTTTTACAGATAACCTTACTTACTGCCACATATTTATATCTCAGTCAGAATTATTCTGGAATATTGTGTTGGCAACGTTATATGTCTAGGGTTATGCAAATGATGAAGTGTAAGTCACCACAACAACAACAGATAAACAATTTAATTATTCCACCACACTTGACAATACTGTGACACTCACAAACAGTCAACACTCTAGAAGACTATCTTAAAAGATTCAATGATAAATTTCAGATATGTACATATGTATTGATTTTCTCTACAATAGTGATCCTGATTCAACTACACAGTGAACCAGGCAATATAATAACATGTAATTTCAAATATTATGTACACATATATAAATGTGGTCTTTGCATTGACATACAATATTAGTATTCTATGTGTGTGAGTTGTGATGTGGTAATATGAGGTAATACTGGTTTTGTTCTTCAAGATAGATTCTTATTAGACATCATGACTGCATGTGCTTGTGTATGTTTGGAACTAGTATTGGAGATGGTCTCAGTTCCGAAACATTAAAACAATTAATTGCCCCTCTTTAATTAAGTTAGTGTCATTTACGAGGGGTACATAGTGTTGAGCTCTTTTGGCCACAGTGGGCTTAACTTTCGTGATGGCGGCAGGCAAGGACTCCTCTGCTCGACTATTCACTGTTTCTGAAGACACCTCACTGGTTACTATAGGGACCCAAGAGTATGCTGTCAGCCTCTGGATTCAGCAAACGCTCAGACCAGGTGCGGCTTCAATACTAGGACCACAGTCCCTGAAACAAGAAGGATGTACCTCCTACTTCAGAACTAATTTATACTATCTGGCTAGACTGAGCACAATACATCACAAACACAGAGTTCAGAGCTTTATTTTTACTGCTATCTTCTTCTGAAGCAGTTTACTCCAGTATTAACCTCCTTAATGGTTACTACGCCTCTGCACTTTCAGCTATAAGTCCTTCCATATCATAAGGTAGGTGTCAGTGTACTATCTGGTAATTCCATGTAGTGTTACTTTTCTCCGACACCTTCTGTTCAGGTTGGAGCACTATATATATTATAGGCCTTGCCTCTTGTTCGCTACTGAACTGCACATATATACAGACATAAATTATCAATGTACATTCAATTTTCATTAAAAAAGAGATCAAATATTTCAGCCTACCACAATTCATGGAAATAAACACAGATACGTTGACTAGCAATGAATTCTGGCACAAATACTGGCACAAATTCCCATCTGCTTATGTTCCAGGCTTTTATTTAGCAAAAATATGAGCTGGCTTCAACGCACTGTTGCTTTATCAAGCTTATTTGAACTAGTGGTCTCGAACTAACGCTATCAATTAACTATATTAACCGACCTAACCAATCAGGCCATCTCTACCCAATCGTTTGAAAAAAAGTACTCTTACTTCCGTCTCCCTTAACAACAAAAGATAGCATTTATAGTCCGACTAATCGTGTTTAGCCTTACATATCATTCCATCCAATCAATTCAAATGTAACTTGTGGCCTATTTCCGTACAATGGTGGTTTAAAATTCTTTCACTGAGCGATTCTGATGTTTTGGGGCTATCTGACACCCTCACTATTTTCTTTTGCCTATAATTTATTAATTCCTGGACTATTTGCGTAACACTTAACATATTCTTTGTTAGCAAGTCTTAAGGAATCCAAATATATAAGTTTAATGGAGCTAAGTGGCTACGTTCAAAATATGTATTTTCTAGGATAGTCGTGTAGTTGTTTTTTATTTTTTATGTTAGAACCGCCACCTGTCCTGCTGTACTGTCAGACTAATGTCAGGATTTCGGACATAAAACAGTAGAATGTCAGGTTTCCCCAATAAGCGTTTTTCAGGTTTTAAAACCTAACTCTGGGAAGGGTAGTGTTTTTATCACTGTCCGTCTGAAATAAAGTTAGTGCATGTGGCCTTACACGCGTGTTAGGGGTGGCATTAATATAGCGAGACGCGTGTTTAGTGTTGCTTGTGTTGCTGCCTTCAGCCCTCCCTTCTTTCTATCTGAGTCCATCTGTTCGTTCGTTTTTGTAACGTAGTATAATTAATGTTAGGATTAATTTAGGTCATTACGCAGTGTGCCTCTCAATGTTTTTCTTAGAAATGCAATACCCGTTTTAATGTGTTGTGGAAACGCTTGTATTTATGCAGTGGCTTATATTTAACGTGGAAACGTTACAATTTGCAGACGAAGCATAAAACAAAGGGGATTTCGAGTACTGTCATTGTGACAGCACTGTTCTTTACCATTCTTCTTCCTTTTATAGAATTTAAAAAAAAAAATTTGTTAGGCTTTACATTTACTTTTAATTTATATATGTGGATTAGAATTTCTCACGACAATGACCTAGTTCAGCAGAAAAATCTTTTTCTATCACTTTAATTTTTTTTTTTTTTTTAATGCTTTGTGAAAAACCTTATTGGCTAATAAATGGCTTTTTTTGTTTGTGTGATGCTAAACAACTGCTGCGTATGTATGTTAATTGTTGTGTTACTTGACAACATAATTTTAATACTTATTACTACTGGTTTACTTTGATTTCACTGAAGTTTTATCAGTTTTTTTTATTATTTTGTGTGTTAAATTTTACCTTTATTTAAAAGTACCGTTTGCTGTGTGTGTGTGTGGTTTTTTTCTTAGAATTTTTTTTTTGTTGGTAGTGGCAGACTTCAATAATTTTCCCCTAGTGCGTTCAAATACTCATTTTGCATAATAGCCATATCAGTATCTACATGTAGAATATAGCAGGTCTGGGTTGCTTTTCCTATTGTGATAGATGTTTAAGTTTTTTTTTTTTAAATGAGACATTGATTCCCCGTATGGATACATTGTATGCTAAGAATAGTCATATCATGATATTATTTTATATGCTTGTAGCATACATATGTCAGTAGTCAGTAGCATTATTTATTTGGTGCATATATTAATGTGTTCATGTATATACAGTGTGATGACTTAAGGACTTTCAGAAATTAGTGAGGGTGGGGGGGGGGGTGATTAAAGGCGAGGACAGAGTAAGCTTTGCCAGGTAGTTTTGTCTGAGCTGTTTGCAATCCGTTTATTGTTTTTGTTGATGGGAGATTGTTTAATCACTGCTTGAAAGTTTCTCACATATTGCAGACGCAAAGGTAAAAAATGAATTCTGCAGAAAGTTATGTTGTAAAAATGGCACTTTCTGATATATGTAAGCCATTGCATGGTGTTTAGATAGGGGTGACATGCTGCACTGCATTGTTCAGATTTTTTTTTTTAAATGACACTATTGTTGAATATTTACCAGTAATTGTGATCTATGTTTGAAGTAGGATGGATATTTATTTTATACTAGGTAAGAGGTAAAGTATCCCGTTACACACCCACTGAGGCATATTGGGAATATGGTGTTTTTTTTACCATCTGCACACTAGGGGTGATGTGGTTGGCATCACTCCGGCTGCCTTAACCTTCCCAGAGTTGCTCTGGTGCCCAATTCATGAGGCTGGGTCGACCCCACCTCAATGGGGGATCGAACCATGGACCACCGAGCTAGGAAGCCAGTGCACTAGCTACTGTGCTACTGCGGCTCTTATTTTAAACTAGACCTGTGGAAAAAACCAGAAGCAAGTGGAGGAGAGGTAATTATGACATAAGTAGAGGTGAGCACATCAGATGAAACTAGAAACTTTCATAGGGAGCTTCTTGAAACACCATCATGCTGGCCAGCTTAGGTGACCACATGTCTGCACAGTTTCTGCACCAGCTATTCTTTGTCACTTCTGCTGTTTAATGTCTCCTAGGCAATGTTGCTAGATTATCAGTTATCTTTTCTTCTCGTCATCCTTTACCATTTCATCAGTTTTGAGCTACGCAGTGAAAGTGAATTGTAATGGCTGATGGAAAACATGGCAGTTGAATAAGCAGTTGAGTTAGTTGGTGATCAGAATGTTATGGTTTTGTTTACATATGGATCTTGTCTGCTATATCTAACATGTTAGAAAATCTTACTATGGAGGACCAGTTATGCATTTTTGGTTTTTTTTTGGTGTGGAGACATGAAGGTAATTTCTGAAACTCTACTCTTTTATTAATAATGAAAGGTTTTATAGTTTTTTGCTAGTTTTCTTTATTGGCTTTGCATATTTACATTCCTTTTCACCATATCTTACAATATAGAAATAGACATATGTATATGAAATTATGATATGATTCCAATGATATGGTAGAGACCTTGAATAAAACAGGGGCTGAAACTTTAAAAAAAATAAATGTAAGGTCATTTGAGTTAATGTTTAGTTACATTCTGCTGTATTTATTCCCATTTGACTAGAGGAATTAGATCTTGTCGCCTTTGCGTTAAAAGTGAGAATCATATGGTGTAACATATAGTCTTCATTACTCTGTGGAGTAGAGACATGGACAGGGAACAAGCAATTGGAAGAAAGAATGGAAGCCTTTGAGATGTGGATATATAGAAGAATGGGGTATGTCAAATCAAAAGAGAAAAAAAACAAATAAAGAAGTCCTAGAAAACCTATGAATGAAAAGAGAATTAATGAAGGCGATCAAAGTTAGCTAAAATATTTTGGTCATGTAAAAAAGACAAAAAACCTTACTGAAGACTATAGTAGTTGGAAGAGTTGAAGGCAAATGTTCAAGAGGAAGACAGCACTATAAGTGGGAAGATAACATAAAGAGATGAGACAGGAAAGAGTCTATCAGAGTGTACTATCAAGACAAGAGATAGGAGACATTGGCGATCCATTGCAGCTGACCTTTCGATGTGGAGATAGCAGCTGAGATCCTGATTCATCTTCACTTGCCGTGGTAACTGATCTAGGCTGTTGTGTCTGTGCACAACATTTGTCTGTTCTGCTGTTTGTCAGTTTGTTAAAATTGACCTTCTGAGGCATAACAAAAAAAATTTAGGTTTACATTTTAATTGTACACTGTTTATTACTGACCCTGCTGAAATTAATTTCTTAGAAGTCTTTGAAAACTGAACTTTATCACTCGACTTTAGGGACATTGAACTTTATTTGAATCTTATTTTCCACTCTGAATCTATTAATGAGAAATAATCACTAGTGTGTGTTGGCTGTAGATTACATGCTGCAAAATGTAAATGAACAAAGATACAAACATATAGTGAGTTATGACTCATATTATGAGAATAAATGTGTGTCCAAAAAATTTTTTTTTTCATTTGTTGCATTGATACAGGCATACCTCGCTACTACGGCGGGTTAGGTTCCAGACCGCTGCCTTTTTTCACTTGCCAGTGCAAGTCTAAAAACATGTTTACACTATCATTTATTAAGTGAGCAATAGCGCTAGGCCTTCTCCTTGGAGTTCACTACTGTGCTAACTGTTTGGCGCGCCAGACTTAGCTTGCGGTCTACCTCTGCGTTCGACAGCCCTTTCTCACTAAGCTTAATCATTTCTAGCTTTTGATTTAAAGTAGAAGGCTTGCGACTCTTCTTTTCACTAGCACTACACTTAGAGGCCATTGTACAGTAATTAATAATTACAATAATAACAATAACAAGTAAAAAGTTTGAAAAATTTTGAAAATTGCCAGAATACAACACTGAGACACGAAGTGCACAAATGCTGTAAACAGACTGAGCCTGGTAACAAAATGGCATGGTCTACTTGCTCAATTCAGCTTGGAGTTAGTTGCTGTGCGCATCACCGCTGAAAACCTCTTTAGGAGCAAGGCAAGCGCTGAAAATAATAAACATGAATATAATTGAAAAGTGCGGTATTAGTGAAGCGCTCTAAAGCGAAGCACCTTAAAACGAAGCTCCTTAAAGCGAGGTATGCCTGTATAGCTATTTCATTTGGCTAAATCTGCAGCATCATCATGAGCTCCGTTCAGCTTCCTAAGAACATAGGCCTTTAACAAACTTTTGCCAAGTCTTCCTGTCATGTGCCATCAGCTCAAGGTCTTTCCATATTTTCTTCATCTCCTTTCTCCAGTTCTCTTCCCCAAGGTCTCCCTCCACGTCATACCCTGGGGATTCCAGAACAAGGACTGCCTTGTAAAGCTATCAGTAGGTTTCCTCAGTGTGTGCCCTACCCATCTCCAGTGACTTATTCTCATCTCTTGTTTTACTGCCACTTGTCTGGTTCTTGTCATCAGTTCCATATTAGTGACCTGAGAGGAAGAGATTGTATTTGTGATGTTATATCAGACTGTGTTAATGAAGAAAAAATCACATCTTTTAATCATGAATCATTTGATGTTATATCAGACTGTGTTAATGAAGAAAAATCACATCTTTTAATCGTGAATCATTTGATGTTATATCAGACTGTGTTAATGAAGAAAAATCACATCTTTTTATCGTGAATCATTTGATGTTGTAACAGACTGTGTTGTGTTAATGAAGAAAGATCACATCTTAATCGTGAATCATTAAATGTTATATATGTTATCTCACTCTTTATCTGCTGTGGCTCTCATATACTTGATTTCCTTTTTTTTTCACTCTGTTTCATCATTATCGTCATTATCCTTTGTGCTGCTAATGGAGCATGGAGCCACCACTGTAGCTGGTCCCCTTTCAGGAAGCCTACACCAGGCATTCACATACCACTTCAATCCTTCTGTGCTACGCAGGCACCTGTTTATGAAAGTCTGTAGCTTTTTGGTTATTATCCATAAATCTGCATGGATAATCATCAACATCCATAATTCTCGCCGTTTGTACGTCGGTCACATCTAAGGGATGCAACTGTGGTTGAAAGTTAGACATTAATTGTATTGTTTCCCTTAAATGTACTCTCCCGAAAATAGTAACACTCAACGAAGAAAAGTCTGTGAATTGTGCAACACAAAGTGAGTGACAGTGATATATGAATAAAATGTAAGTTTTTGATTGTAGAACCCAGTTTCATTCCAGAAATGGATTTAACTCATCATTTTGTTAAAAAAACACCTTAAAATGTAAGTTTTTGATTGTTTCTTCAAGACAAAATTTTAATTTAAAGCATTGCAGACTTATTATTATGGATCAAAATGATAAGATGGCTGCAAAACGAACTGCAGATGCTAAGAGGAAGAGACGATCGCGTCAATCACAACGAGCAAGCGAGACTCTAGAAGAAGCATCAATACGATGACAACATGAAGCGGCACAAAGACAAGCACAGCGTCAGTCACAATGAGCAAATCAGTCTGCAGAAGAGCAAGAATTTCAACATGCTGCAGAAGCTTTTCGCATTCGTCAGTTGAGAACATCACAACGAGCAAAGGAAACTTCAGAAGAAGCAACCGATCGTAGAGCAGCAGCTGCACAACAAGTGAGATGATCAAGAGCTGCACGTAGTCCAACAATTCCAAATCATGATGCCTTTGATGAAAATGCAGTTGCTGTACACAACTGCGGCCCAATGGATCAGGAATGTCTGTTCTGTCACTCTCTCAATTTTCAAGTGGAAAGATCAACCGATGGTACACTCAAATATTGCTGCCATAAAGGTACAGTGCTGTTGGAGCAAGAAGGAGAGCAGAGACGTCCTTTTCCTCCGTATCTCAAGGATCTTTTGAGTAACCCAGCGCGTCCACAACATCGACATTTTAAGGAAAATATCCGTTCCTATAATTCAGTCTTGGGCTTTACATCCATGGGTGCCATTTACTTCCTTCATTATTGACGGATTATTGCTGGTTAATTATAATCATTTAGTTTTCAGTTTCGTTAAGTTTTATATGGATAATTAATAAAACTTTTTGTTAATACTTTTTCTTAACTCTGCATGAAAAGTTTTGTTTAGTTTTTTGCTAACTCTACAAGGGGGACTAATGTAATGGTTTTGTTTTCCTTTTGTTAACTCAACATTGATATGTAACATATATTAGTTCTTTTGTCCTGTTTTAACTTAATGTAATGTAATTAATGAAAGGTTTTCCACTGCATTTGATTGACAAACATAGCACAAAGAATCTTTTCCACTTATTAGTCTTACAGTTAGTTTTCACAAGTTTTATTTATTTTTTTTTTTTTCAAATCTGCCAGGACACCAATGTAAACATTTCGCTTGTTCATTTTTTTTTTTTTTATGTTGTTAGGAATTGAACAAAAATACTTTGAGAAAAAAAAGTGTCTTTCATTTTATTAACTGGGAAATCATATCAGAAACATGATGAACGCAATACGAATCTGACCTGAGAGGGAGAGATTGTATTTGTGATGTTATATCAGACTGTGTTAATGAAGAAAAATCACATCTTTTAATCGTGAATCATTTGATGTTATATCAGACTGTGTTAATGATGAAAAATCACATCTTTTAATCGTGAATCATTTGATGTTATATCAGACTGTGTTAATGAAGAAAAATCACATCTTAATCGTGAATCATTTAGGTTATCTCACTCTCTTTATCTGCTGTGGCTCATGTACGTGATTTCCTTTTTTCTTTTTTTTTTCCCACTCTGTCTCAACATCATCATCAACATTTTCTGTCGTGCCCCTTACAAAGCATAGAAACACCACTACCGCTGGTGCCATTGCAGGAAGCTAGCACCCAGCAGTCACATGTTGTTGTAGCAGTGGTTTCTGTGACAATTTGTTTGACATGATGAGGTTGCCAGCCCCATGCACAACCACAAATTGGTTGCCTTGTACGACATGCCTGAGGGTGCAGTAGGTCTATTTTTTCTTTGCCTTTTCAGAGACATCCCTGGGGGGTGGAGAATGTTAATTGTAGTCAGCTGTAAAACTGTTATAGGACTGACATATATGCGGTTTATCTGTCTAATTGTTCTGATATAGTGTTTGGATTTTATTAATGAATTAAAAGCTGTTTGTCTGATTAATTGTTCTGCTGTAGGATTTTAATTTTATTAATAAGCTAAAAACTGTTTCTCTAACTGTTCTGCAGAAGTTGTGTAATTTTGTTAGTGAACTAAAAAGCTGTTTGTCTGAGTAATTGTTCTGCTATAGTATTTTAATTTGTTTTTAGTGAAATGTAAGCTACAGAGATATTATACAGACTACTTGGCAAAGTCTGGGAGAGAGAGGAAATACCAGCAGAGTGGAAGGAAGGTTATCTGGTCAAGTTGCCTAAGAAGGTAAATTTACAAGAGTGCACAAATTATAGAGGAATAATGTGCCAGCAAAAGTATTAAACACAATCATCCTTGAGAGATTAAAAGAGTCCATAGACAAGCAACTGAGAGATGAACAAGCAGGTTTTCGATAAAACAGATCTTGTACAGACCAGATAGCCACATTGAGAATAATAGTTGAACAAAGTCTAGAATGGAATTCACTGCTATATATCGGATTCGTGGACTGTGAAAAGGCATTTGACAGCGTAGACAGAGAATCACTTTGCAAATTGATGAGGCATTGTGGAGTTCCCATGAAGATCATTAACTTAATAAGGAAGACCTATAAAGACAAGACATGCTGAGTTCTTCATGAAGGACAACTTACAGAACCGTTTAGGACTAGAATGGAGTGAGACAGGGATGCCTCTTGTCTCCATTTCTTTTCTTACTAGCAATAGATTGGGTTATGAAAACATCGACATCACAAAACAGAAATGGAATCCAGTGGAATTTGACTAAACAGCTTGATGATCTGGATTTTGCAGATGACTTGGCTCTTCTGTCCCATAACCATAATCAAATGCAAGAGAAAATGAAAATTCTCGAGAGGTCACAACAAGTGGGCCTGATAATACACAGGGTAAAGACAAAGATTATGAGAATAAATGCAATAAGGGATAAGGTTGAACTTGAAGAAACACCACTAAAGGACGTAGAATTGTACACATATTTTGGCAGTAAAATAGACAGAGTTGGAGGGACAAATATGAAAGTAAGAATACAAAAAGCACGAGGAGCTTTCATTGCATTGGGAAACATATGGAGAACAAGAGAAATCAAGTCCAACACAAAAATAAGAATCTTCAACTCAAATGTGAAGTCAGTCCTATTGTATGGCTCTGAGACATAGAGAACAACAAAAACAACAACCAAAAAGCTACAGACTTTTATAAACGGGTGCTTGCATGGAATAGAAGAACTGAAATGGTATGACAAAGTCACAAATGTGGAACTGATGACATGAACCAGACAAGTGCCAGTGGAACACGAGATGAGAAGAAGACGCTGGCGATGGATAGGACACACATTGAGGAAACCTGTTGTTAGCATTACAAGACAGTCCTTGCTCTGGAATCCACAGGGAAGGAGAGGCAGAGGTAGACCAAAAAACACATGGAGAAGAGAACTGGAAACAGAGGTGAAAATGATGAGGAAAACATGGAAAGAATTTGAGCAGATGGCACAGGACAGAAAGACTTGGCATGTGTTTGTTGAAGGCCTATGCTCCTCACGGAGCTAAAAGGTATTGATTGATTGTAAGCTGTTTGTTTGATTAATTGTTCTATTGTATTAGTGTAATTTTATTAGTGAACTAAAAAGCTGTTTGTCTGAGTAATTGTTCTGCTATAGTATTTTAATTTTTTTAGTAAAATGTAAGCTGTTTGCCAGAGTAATTGTTCTATTGTTGTAGTAGTGTAATTTTATTAGTGAACTAAAAAGCTGTTTGTTTAATTGTTCTGTTGTAGTCTCATGCAGCCAAGGCTTGGTCTTTTGTTAGTTCTGAATCCATGTGTAACAACACAGTTACATAATATGCAACAAATCTGCAAGTGTGTTTGTGTTGTTTTTTTGTTTGTGTGTCTTTTAAATTGATTTGTTATCCTTTGTATATTTGTATCTGGATGATGCTTACAGTCCAAATGTCATCTTATCCACCTGTCAGTGTAGTTGAGTTCTCATCTGTCTCATCAATAGTTTTCTCATCTGTCTCATCAGTAGTTGAGCTCTCATCAGTAGTTGAGTTCTCATCAGTCTCATCAGTAGTTGAGTTCTCATCAGTCTCATCAGTAGTTGAGTTCTCATCAGTCTCATCAGTAGTTGAGTTCTCATCAGTCTCATCAGTAGTTGAGTTCTCATCAGTCTCATCAGTATTCACAACAGTCATCATTACTCATCATTTTCCTTTTCGCTCCATATGGAGCATGGAGCTACAGCTACAGTTTGTCCCCCTCGCAGGAAGCCTGCACAAAGTAATTCCATGTTCTTGTAGCGGTGGTTTCTTTAGTTGTTTGTCTCACATGATGAGGTTGCCAACACCTGGCACACCCTCATATTAGTCACCTTGTATAAGATATCTGAGAACAGTAGCCCTAATCTGTCTTCGTCTTATCAGAGACTCCCCAATGACTACATGAGGCAATCACAACAGTGGTTCACATGTAAAAATCCAGGCACGTGTTCCCCCCAAATGCCAACACACCTCAGCTGTCCCTCTGTGATCCACAGCCATCAATGATATGCCCATTTCAGTACTTACCCCATCATACTTTCCCTTTTAAATGTGATTCAAGTAGGTGGATACAGAACTAAATAATGAAGGAAACCTGATCAATCAGTCAATACCCTTTAGCTCCCCAAGGAGCATAGGCCTTCAACAAACGTATGTCAGGTCTTCCTGTCCTGTGCCATCATCTAAAGGTCTTCCTCATTGCCTTCATGTCTGTCTCCATTTCTCTTCTCCATGTGCCATTTGGTCTTCCTCTACTTCTCATACCCTGGGTGTTTCAAAATAAGGATTGACTGGTAATGCAATCAGCAGGTTTCTTCACGGTGTGTCCTATCCTTCACCAGCGTCTTCATCCCATCTTTTGTTCTACTGGCACTTGTCTGGTTCTTGCCACATTGGTGATCTTGTCATACAATTGTAATCCTTCTGTTCAACGCAAGCACCTATTTATGAATGTCTGCAGCTTTTCTTTTGTTTTGTTGTTCTCCATGTTTCAGAGCAATACAATAGCAATGACTTGACATTTGAGGAAACCTGAGGCCTATCAATAATAAATAAATAAAATTATAAATATAGGTAAATAGAAGGCACCTCTAAGACAGACACAAAGAGGACACCACACAATAGAAAAAGTTAACAGAAGTGATAGGCTGACTGGGAAATCGAACCAGACACAGACTATCTTGTCTCTCCATGTCTTGCAGAAGTTTGTATTATTTATCAATTCTGTTCTTGATTTTGATGTATTCCTTTACACACCTAGTTGGTTCTTGATTTTCATGTATCCATTTACATACCCTAGGTGGCTCAGTGTGTTCAATCTATATCTTTCTTGACCTTCTTTATGCATCATATTTTACTAATTGTTAAAATAGTCAGTCTTTTCTCTAAACATGGCTGATACAAGTTTGAATTACTGTACTTCATTCTGCTGTTCACGTGAATCTGCCTTTCTTAGTTTTCTTCCAGAACATCCTCAGAAGTCAAAGTATCCGCCCATGTCTTCTTAAAATTCTTATTTGACCTTCAGTGACAATGTAAATTATTTATTGATTGTCAGTGATTTACTTCCACCCCAGGGTTAAGATTTATCGTCTGCCTGTCTTCTTAAATTGCTGGCGATGGATAGGACACACATTATGGAAATCTATTGATAGTATTTCAAGGCAGTCTGTAGTCTGGAATGCCCAGGGTAAGAGGTAGAGGAAGACCAAAGATCACGTGGAGAGGAGAAACTGAGACAGACGTGAAAGAGATGAAGACAAGGGAAAGACCTTGACCTGATGGCACGTGACAGGAAGACTTTGTATAAGTTTATTGAAGGCCTATGCTCCTTGGGGTGCAGGAAAAGTGATGATGTCGTATTAAATGATAACTAAGAAATGACGATGCTAGACCATCAACCTACCACGTTAAAAAAATGAGATAGTCAGAAAAAAAAAACCTGTGTTGGGGGGGGTGTCTCTGAAAAGACAACGAAATAGAGACTTCTGCATCCTCAGGCATGTCCTATAAGCAGGGCCGGATTATCCAGTAGGCTGAAGATAGGGGCCCGGAGCTCTTGGGGCCCGTGCATACGTTAAAAAAAAAAATTTTCAATGCATAGATTTTAAGATTCCAGTCTATTAATATTACTAGTATTTACCACCACCATGCTAAGGAGATTGAAAAACATTATTGAAACTATTGCCTATTGGGTGAAGAGGGGCCCAAACACCAACAAGCCTAGAGGCCCTCCTTGGCTTAATCTGGCCCTGCCTATAAGGCGAATACTTATCTCAATTATGAGGGCTGTGTAGTGTCAGAATGACACTGCACTTAATGAATCATCAAGGCTAAGACTGCTGGAATTTGGCATCAAACGTAAGACTAGACTAGCAGAGATGGATGTACGGTATGCATCTGGTGTTTATACAACCAGCGGGCATGCATAACCCTTCTACATTTGCTGAGGGAGACTGAGCACCTATGGGTTTGCCCGGAGGGCAGTGATATCAATTGTGATCAACAATAACAAAATGAGGGCTGGCAACCTGATCATGCAAACCAAAAGGTCACAGAAACTACTGCTGCAGGAGCATTTGACTTCTGGGTGTGGACTTCTTGTAAGGTGACCAGCATGCTGTGGTGGCTCCATGTTGCGTCGAGAAGCGCAGAGGAACATGATGACGTTGACAGAAACAGTAAAATGTTACTCATCAGGGCAAAGGTTATTGTTCGATCCGCTGAATGTGGTTACAGGGATGTGTTCCGACACTAGGGATCTGTTTTTTTAAGATCAAGTTTTCTCCTAAAGATGAGAATTTGCGGATGTAATATCTTAACTAGTGGATTTGCAAGCTGGTTGTTGGTTTTCTGCCTCTATAACCGTTCAGTTTGTAGCACCTAACTTAATGCAACATACGGAGTATAATTCTCTATTTTACGAGTTGTCTAAGTGAAACAAAGAATGACACGTTCCCATCAGTTTTTCGGTAAAATATAGAAAAGGCGCACAGTGCACCGTGAAAGCTAAATTGAACAAGCCTTTCAATTGTCCACGGTGCGTTGACCACAAGTCACGGTAAAGTTTGACCACAAGTCACGGTAAAGTTTGACCACAAGTCACGGTAAAGTTTGACCACAAGTCACGGTAAAGTTTGACTGTAAAGAACCAGTGAAGTTATAATGGAATGGTAAGAATGCAATAACCACAGGACAGCTGGTGCCTTGATCAGGGCATGCACAGAAAAAGTTCAACATAATTATTTCCCCCTCATGTTTTGGCGGGTTACTTATTTGTCTTCCCTGTCATTCCCTCTTTCCACTACAAATACAAAATATTTTTTTTTAAAAACGCCAGCTGTGAACAGAAGCTAGAAAACACCGAATGAAAATAATTTCCTGTGGTGTCTGTAAAGAATAATGGTGAGCGTAGTGCATTAGGTATTCCTGTCATTAACATCGTTGATTACAAATATCTGATAAAGCACGCGCGTGATCCTAGAAAGTGCTTCATATGAATACTAGTTAATTTTAATAAACCAGTTAGGCCGTGACATAAAGACATTTACGCTGCTGTCCACTGACCGAAATAATTGTGACCTACAGAAAATTACGTTTGGAGATTATTATTCATTATACTTTTCTAGTTTTTTTCTTGCCAAAGTTTATGTCAAACCGGCAAATTCTGTGCCAAAACTAACTGGCACGAGCTTATTTTCAGAATCATTTTTAGCAGAGATGAGTTTCCTGAAACGGTCGTTACTTCCATCCCTGGGCTAGTATAGTCTAGATCCTTAGATGGAATCGTGTTCACCCCTTAGGATATAAGATGGCCTCGCTAATGATGGATATTTTAGGCGTCTCACTAGTAAACCTTACCCGGCTTTCGGGTGTTCAGGATATTCATTCATTCATAACATTACACCTTCCCAAGGAGCGTAGCCTTCAACATACGTATACCAAATCTGCCTGTCCCGTGCCATCAGCTCAAGGTTTTACCATGACCTTCCTCATTTCTCTCAAGCATGTCTCCATTTCTCTTCTCCGTGTGTTTTTAGGTCATCCTCTATTTCTCATACCCTGGGAATTTCAAAATAAGGACTGCTTGGTAATGCTATCAACAATCCTCACGGTGTGTCCTGTCTATCGCCAGCGTCGTCTTCTCGTCTCTTATTCCACTGGCACTTGTCTGGTTCTTGTCAGCAATTCCACAGTAGCGGTCTTATCATACCATTTCAATCCTTCTATTTTACCCAAGCACTCATTTGTGAAAGTCTGTGTTGTCGTGGTTGTTGTTTGTGTCTTTCTCCATGCTGCAAGTATATTTTTTGACACCTTATTATGCAAAATAAATTCCTAAAGAAACCCCCAGTACAAGAGCACGGTAATGTTTGGTGCAGGCTTCCCTATAAATGGACCAGCTGCAGTTGGTGGCTACATGCTCCATGGGGAGCGATAAGGAACATGATGATATCTGCTGAGTTGTGCACGAAGCGAGAAAGTACTTAAAGAACTGGTGTGGATCTACTGTCCTGGTCATGCAGGGGTGCGCGGCAATGAAAGAGCTGATAGATTAGCTTCAAGAGCAACTATAGTAGGTGCATTGGATATGAACAAGGGAGAGATACTGAGGACCATTTATGATCGCCTATTAGAGAATGACACTGCAATCCATGAATCATCAAGGTTAAGATTGCTGGATTAGGCGTAAGACTGGCATGGATGAACGTATGAGACGATGCATCTGGCATATATTCAACCGGCGCGCGGCAGGAACAATTAGCATTCATACACTTCGACGTCTGCTGAGGGAGACTGAGCACATACGGGTTTGCCTGGAGCGCAATGATGTCCATCTTGAACAAACAACAACAGTAACAATTAGTCCGCCTAACGAACATACCACAGATTGGCTCAGGCGTTGGCGCAGTCCTTTTTATGGCTTTATGCTAGCAGATAGATAATGTTAGTCCTTTTCAGGACTTAGTATCTATCAACGCTGATCCGGCTAACAGTCAACAGAGTTGACTTTTTGGATGGTAAATGCGCTCTGATATAACTAAATAGGTTGACAGGAACGTGCCTCGCCAGAAGAAGGCACACACCGAAAAAAAAAATAATAATAAATTAGTCAGCCAAATTTTCTAACATTAGTTTTCTCTACTTGAGGTATGTATTGTTTTATTTTTGCTACAATGTAATATCATATATAACACCTATATATAAATAAGGAAGGGAAACCCGAGGCCTGTAAACATACCTTTATGTTTGTCTAATATTTAATATCATATTATCCTGATACATCTAATTTGAAAGAAGCTTCGTTCCTTATATTGTTTTTTTTTTTCAATGTAGCTTTTAAGACGTGTGGTTGATAGACATGTGGTTGATAGACGTGTGGTTGATAGACGTGTGGTTGTAAGTCGTGTGGTTGATACGCTGTAGGTATGTGAATGCAGCAGATAATGCCGTAGAGTAGTGAAGTGTTAGAGCAGGGGTCGGCAACCTGGGAGCTTTTGGGATCTACTATAGTAACACTGAGCCCTCTAAAGATCTACCATATGTGTGTGTATAATTGTAAACGGGGAAAAGTTGGGGGGGGGGGGGGGAGAGGGGGCAGATTAACCTTACAAAGAAAAGATCGCGTTCCTATCTCATGCAGTTAACGAATATATTTGAGTAGCCAGCTCGATAGTTTTTTTTGGGGATGGGGAAAAAGTAGCTTCCCGGGGACACCACGACTGTCAATGCCGGCGGTAGATGGGCGGTAGAGGTCCTAAAAGAGTCCTTTTCGAAAGTCTTTCTACCCCCCCCTAACTTTCCCCCCCACTACCCCCCCCCCCCCCCCCGATAGTTTTTTTTTTGGGGATGGGGAAAAAGTACTAAACTTCCCGGGGACCCCCACCCCCCCCCCCCCCCCACCCCCCCCCCCCCCCCCCCCCCCCCCCACCCCACCCCCAATCCCCCTCCCACCCCCCCCCCCCCCCCTTTTTTCCGCATTCGCCCCAAAAATCTACCAAATCATCCACTATGATTACCGGTAGATCGAGATCGACTAGTAGCCGACCCCCTGTGTTAGAGCCTTTACTATACTAGACCTAGCTTTATAAGGTGAGGGGACCAGTTCCCTCCCTTGCTGCCTTTTCTTCCTCTATAATTGGGTAGACTAAAGCGTCATGTTAAAAGGTTTCGAACACGCAATCCCGTAACGTTGCTGCGAGAGACAATCATTCTAAGCACTATGTTAGTCGGGCGCTCGCGTGAACACATGGGAACAGTTAAAATTGTTGCTTGTGAAGGAATTTCGTTGTAATGTTCCATGTTTTGTTTGGGTGTTTTGAAATTACTTTTAAATAAAGCGTGGCCAGGCGATTTCAATCTGCCTTAATCTGTTACTTAGGACCGGTTCTTCATTACATGCCAAACTTTATATGCATTTTCACTGCAATTTCAAACATCTCATGCCTAAACTGGCATTGTTTTCTCTGTCTGTACGAAACGGGCAGTTTTCAGCGAGTGAAAGCCAGAATGAAATAGAGAGCAAGAATTAATTTTTAGTGAGAGAAAACAAAAGAGAGAGAGAGAGAGAGAGAGAGAGAGAGAGAGAGAGAGAGAGAGAGAGAGAGAGAGAGAGAGAGAATTAACTTTCAGTGAGTGAAAACATTAATCTTCAGAGAGTGAAAGCTAAACTGAAGAAGAAGAGAAAGAAATGAACACGTATTTCTCTTCAGTTTGAAGATGGAAGAATAAAAGTCTGGAGGCTGAAACCATAAAAGAAACATTTTCTTCGTGTCACACTACATTACGTTTCCCTCCCTCTCCCTCCCACTGGAAAACAACGAAGAGAATATGAAGACTTAAAAAATATGCCCAGAAGCGAAAGTAGCGACATTTAAAACCGAACATGATAATAGTCTGAGAGTATCCACTCTTAACCAATTATGAACGTGCCAGCAAATGTCGGCAAACGCCCCGTGGCTATAAACTTTGGGATGTGACCAATTTAAAGGGCTATGAGCGCATTTGTTTGGAAGTGTACAGTAGACGTCATAGCCTTTTAAATGGCAGTAGTTATGGCCCGTTTGTAATGAACAGCCATCGGTTTCATCGTCATAAGGGTTGTTTTGATTACTGCTGAAAGTTGTAATTATTGTCGTGATGCTTTAAATCTTACATACACACCCAGACAAACGGTCTTTTATTAATTTGGAAATGCGCCCTAATATAACCTACGGACCCCGTGTTTAGGTTGAACGAAGCGCGCCTCGCCAAAACGAGGCAAAAAGAAAATTTAAGTACAGAACCGGATCTTAGGCCGTGCTAGCAGTGTGGCAGTGCCAGACGCTGACTTGGGAGAAGTCCGAAACTTATAAAAAGAATAATAACATTAAAATTATCCAAGAACAATGAAACAGAAAGTTTCAAAGTAACAAATTATTTGCTTACATGTTTTATATATTCATTAAAGGCCATTGATAGCTTGGCCTCTGGCAAAGCACCAGGCAGTGATGGGATTCCTCCTGATTTAATCGAATGCTGTAAGAGCACGCTATTACACCCCCTGCATAGGGTGCTGTGCCAGTGCTGGGAAGAGATAACTATTCCTCAAGACATGCGAGATGCCAAGATTTCAATAACTACTGTGACGGAGCGGATAAAAATAGAAGCTACCCTTTAATAGAGTACCCTTGAATAGCATCGGGCTCCCTGAATTTTGTTGTAATTTTATCGCCAACGTGGAATCTCCACGCGTGCTGATTAGTATGCATCATTTCCACGTGTATTTTCCCCAAGCGGGATAATTAGTATGCAATAGTTATCATGCAGACAGCCGGGAGATTCGCTTTGTCTTAATTTTAGTTTAGCCACGCCTACTGTCTATCTCTCGAGCGATTTAAAATCAGCTATTTCTACACCTCTTTCTGTCATCCCATCAAGAAGGCGTTGCCAAGAGGAAACGGCAAGCGGTCAGTATCAAAGACTGTGTAGTCTCTAAGAACGAAGCAGAGTTTAGCACCTCCGGTTCACACGTTCATGCGAACTGGCTAAGACGGTTATAAATCGCTGGCGGACCAAGAGAAACGAGGAAATCTAGAGCTGGGACTCGCGGCACGAAACGAGAAAAGTTCCCTAGAATCAAGAGAGGCGAGAAACTTCGCATGTGGCTATCATTTCTCATTCATTAACTATAGATTGGTATGGCATGAAAAATGAGTTATCTCATTCGTGCCACGAGAGTTGAAGACCAGTACCTTGCTTATTTTAGAGTCATAATCAAGATTTCTTTTGGAGTTTTCTTCATTTATTGGTAGGGAATTGCCCACTCATTTCGCCTGACCTCCCCTCAACACGTACGCACCCCGGCCAGGCCCACCCCCCCCCATCACTCCTCCCAACCCGCCACCTGCCACCGGCCCCCCCCCCGACCCCTCCCCCCCGACCCCCCACACCATACTTCCAAACAATTTCCCCCCACAGTTTTATGCAGGTGTGATTGTGAACTCGTATTGTGGACCTGCCTTGACCCATAAAATAAATTTATGAAAGAAACTAAAGAAAACTTGAGAAAGCCCCATTAGTGAACGTGCGCGCAAACCAAAGGAAAGACGTATGTGTAGTTGATTTCAGTGGTGAGGTGTTTTCTCTTTGTGATTTTTTGTTCATTGATCTAGTTGTTCTAAGTGGGTGATTGTGATAGTGGTGAGATCCTTTTGTTGGTAATAATTCTGTCGATTGTATGTTTTTGGATTTGACTAAACAAATATAATGTATATTACTGAAGAATAAGCTTTTAATTCCCATTAGGTGTGCTCACCGTGTCGTTTTAACGGAGTTTGTGTACCGGGTTGAGCTCGTATTCTGAATAGACGTAACCAATGTTCTAATGGTTAAAGTCGTATACGAATCTCTGCATAGATTGAACACAACTGGCTTGGTTGTAACTGAAAAATGCCTCTTAACCAAAGAATTGAGAGGAAAAAGCTCAGAAGGAAAAAGGCTCACAAGTAAACTCTATTTTGAAACTACATGACCTTAAGTCAGGAATTTTTTATGTAAGGAATTGATCCGTAATATAATAAGTAATATTGGGGAAGGTATTTGGTGCCCTAACCTGAACTCTGCCTGCTACAGAAATCAATCACAGAATGCATTGGCATTGAATGGGGAAACTATGGAACTAAGCCCAATGAGTGGCTGAAGAGATTAGTTGGGATCTTGCTATGCAGATAAGTTTGAAATATAAATTAATATATTGAAATTATAAAATGGTCTGATACTGATGAAAAGCTGAAATAGAAACACCTAACTACTCAACTAGCAACAGAAAAAAAATAAGGTTATGTCCTCTATGAAGTTAAAGTAAGGATAGAAACATATAGGAGAAAAATGAGTATATCGTCAGAAAATACGGAGAACCACGGCGATGAAAGATAGAAAATGGAGTATATTTATCTGTGCAGTGGGAGAGAACAATAAGGCAGTTATTAAATGCATGTAAGTTTGCAAAGATAGCGGGAGTAAAATCATACTGTACACTTTGTCGTGTGTGGGGGAAAATAGGCACCCAAGGGAGGGGAAACATCTGGGGAAGCGGAAATATAGGCGGGAAAAAAGGAAAAGGAGAAGGCGAAGTCGGGGAACGGAACACATCTGAATTCTTCATATAACGAAAACTCAAACAGCTAGGTAGTGAGTGTTTTTTTGTCTTTCTTTAGTGGTTTAACCTGCTGGTTTCACTTTATCGGCCAGGCCAGCACAACAAGTCTTTTGATGTTGATTTATTTGTGAAGAATGAAAAAAAGAACTGCTTATACAATATATTTTATTTAAACGTGACATGACACATACGGGTGGATATGAAGTGTGGGGAATTCAGTGTAGGTAATCAACAAAAGTGAGAATGGGTGATGTGGACATCGTAATCGGAACAAGACGGTCCGATCATAGGTTTTACTTACAGGTGCAATGTCATACAAAAAAGTCAAACCCACCAAAAAAAAAGGGTCCAGTTGTTTCATTGTGTTTTTCATTTTTCGGTTTCTTTATTATGGAGTTTTCATTTAGAGCGGTCCCTCATTCACCAGGAAAGGGCCTTTTCAATGCAATTTTGCCAAAATGGGTCTTTACATAGAGGGTGGGGAAAGGGGCGCTGTCATACGTCCTCAAAAAATTGTTGTTGTGTGTGTGTTTGGTCACGTTGGATAATTGTGACTGTTTGTATTGAAGGGAATAATTACTTTTCATGTTTTTGAGGCGTATATCAAATGGAAGAGAGTAAAGATTTCTCATTAAAATCAATTTAAGTACATTGTTATTTCATCGTGAACTAGAGGGTTCACTTCCTCTACCTATATCAGTGTAGTTTGCTCAAAGTCAAGTCACAATTACGTTTTAGAAATGACACTTCTTTCAAAGACTAGTATAGAGTTATTAAATACAATTGGACCCAAACCGGATTCATTTGACTCAAGAAGAAATAGCAAAAAAAGTCTCTCACTGAAAATAAAAATGAAAAGCTAAGGCAACAAAATAGCAAAAGCAAAGCATGCAATACTTCTTTATCATACTTGGTTAGAAAAAGGCAAAGCATAGCAAAAAGCAAAAGAAAAAGATTAGCAAAAGAATACCTTTATATACTTGTTGTAAACAATTACTGTCTCTTTTCCTACAGATAATTGAAGGTTCGATCGTCGCATTTATATATAAAATTCCAAACAACCAAAGTCATACCACGACCGACCATACGACCAGGTTGTGGAGTTCGTTAATTGTTTGTTGACTATAATCTTTCATGCCCCTATATCCATGCCACGACTTCTTTGGCCCAGCTTTGACGCCCGAAAAATTACGCTTTATTCAAAGTTTAACTCGCTATTGTCGTCATATTTATTATCGTTATTAAATATTTTGACCGAATAAAAAAAGAATATACGGGCCATAATAAAAACATGTGAAAGATTACAATGTGAAGCCAGTAGCATACCGAAAGCATACAAAACTAAATTTTTCTACTTCAGTTTTCTAGTAGGTTATCCTCCCCGCCCTATTACGGTAATTCAAAAGGGTGTGATGCTTAACCTAACGGGAGACTAAATCCTAGCTTGGCTCTAATATCGATCCGTCTTGTCCTATTCGAGGATTTATGGTCCACAAGGGGAGGTAAAAGTCATACTACGATGTGAAATTCCCGATACGAGTTTTCTTATTATGTGTCAGAAGATCCAAAACACTAGCGTGCGGCCTGTCGTCCTAGTAAGCGCATACCCCTGGCGATGGAAGATTATACTTTAATTTAAATCAATAAACATTCGATTGTGTTATGGGGCGATCAGATCGAACACGTAGGAGGACTCTGGCGAAAA
>JAMPIV010005572.1:127500-129226 GCA_024509875.1 Oreohelix idahoensis | reverse complement strand
CATATTTTTTTTATCATCAGTCAATGTTATTCAGCAAAATTCGTGTCTGCATTCAATACCATAATACCCGCCGTAATTACGTCGGTCGGTCTGTCACATATAAGGGAAACAATACAATTATTGTCTAACTTTCAACTAAAGTTGCACCCCCTTAGCTGTGGTTGAAAGTTAATGTACTCTCTCGAAAATAGAAAAGTGCGCACATGAACGTGTGCATGAACAGTTCGATTATGGAAAGAAGCCAACAACACGATTGATAAACAGTACATGAACTATAGACAGGACGGTGCGGAAATGCAGATTAAATCAACAGACAATCAAGATACTCTTCTGTCCAGTTTCATTCGGGAAACGGATTTAACTCATCATTTTCTTAAAAATAACCTTTAAATGTAAGTTTTTGATTTTAGTTCTGATACCTTAAACTACACTAAAGTGTATTTTTTCTAAGGCCACTATTTTGAGATTGCCTAATCCTCATGTTAGTCGACAACTTACACCTACGGAAACCAAGTATCCCATTCTTGAGAATGAATTGCTTGCAATCATCTGGAGCGTAACCAAATTTCAACGATATTTAATTGGCGCCCATTTCACGATCGAGACGGATCAGCGGGCCCAGGCGTCGACTCTAAGAATAAAAGGAAGTTGAGGATTAGGGAAAACATTTTTTTTAAAGTATTGCAGACTTATTATTATGGATCAAAATGATAAGATAGCTGCAATTAAAAACCTGTCAATTTTGAAGTGTTATTGCTAGTTTTAATATAATTTCAAGTGATTAATGACAGCCGGATCACAAGCTCACGCGATCCACAAGCGGCTCTCGAGCCGTGCTATGCCCACCCTGGTTCTAGAGTTTACTATGCGTATCATCACCTCCCTTCAGCTACCCAACGAACAAAGGCCTTCAACAAAATGATCCCAATTCTTCCTGCCCCTTGCTATCAGCGTAAGATCTTTCCATGTGTTCTTCATCTCTTGTATCTCTGTGTCAAGTTGACTTATTTGTGTGTTCCTTAGTCTCCCTGTGGATTTCAGATTTGGAATCTCCTTGTAATGGTGTCACTAGGTTTCCTCACAGTGTGTCCTATCATCGTCTTCTTCCCATTTCTTGTTCCACTGTCACATGTCTGGTTATTGTTATCAGTTCCACATTACTGATCTCGTCATTACCATGCGTATACACATAAGAATAGAATTAAACAGCTTAGTTAATTTGTCATAAAGAAAACTTTATTCGGCACATAACATTTTGTAGTATCATAAAGTTATTAAAAGTGTTACAACACAATTAAACACATTAGTGAGATCCTTGTTTCTTTTTTCTATAGGGGCTCCTTCATTCTTGCACCTGCGAACCTTCTAAGAAGATTACGGTTAGAATGTATGATCAGCGATGGTTAAAATGGGATCAGGATGGCAAATATAAATGAAAGCATGCCTTGCTTAATAGTCCAAATAATACAACCACTACACAACCTCCATTTCCCACTCCGGCCCTACTTTCTCACCGTTCTCTGCCCAATCCACATCTTCTTTTTTTTACTGACAAAACAACTTTTTGAATATACGTATGTCAGCGGGATAATCTAGATATTTACCAAATATTTCTGCAGAATAGGAGATGATCGGCTACCACGGCAAATATGGGAAACCAAGAGCCAGGGATCCAGACCTCCAGGACTACCCAGAGTTCGCTGGGAGGACAACATTAGACAATCTC